>WNWK01057169.1:0-10817 GCA_009830355.1 Cherax destructor
ACCCTGTTAACACCACGGTGTCCAAGTCAAGAAGAAGGACTAGCGCTCTCTCCCACTTAATAATAATAATATCTATATTTACTACAAGTACATGTACATGGTATACAGGCCTAGCTGACATCAGTGACATACTACTATATAGAAAGTCCCTTGTTATGCTGAGCAATTCGGGCAGATTAGGTCAGTGTCCTAGGATGCGACTCACACCAGTCGACTAACACCCAGGTACCCATTTTACTGATGGGGAACATAGACAACAGGTGTAAAGAAACATGCCCAGTGTTTCTGCCCTGGCTGGGAATCGAACCCAGACCCTCGCCTTGTGAAGCGAGAGCTTTAGCCACCAGACCACCAGATTCAAGTGTGGAGCTGCTAGTTCTCGTTAGCTAACATAATCAAATGTTCCTATTTAAGGCTTATATCTACCTATATTAGGGTGCTAGAGCTACAGTATTAATATCTAACATTGCCTCAATAATCCTAATATTAGTTTCTAACTGTACAAACTTGCCTAGGTGTTCCTAGGAGAATAAATCTATCAATTAAAATGTACATAATAGTTACCTCTGCCAACTTGAATGTGTGTGTGTTTTGGTTGGGTGTGTGGGTTCCTAAACACCGAGGGCCGATCCATGGTATGTTTAAGGCTCCTTACGGCTCACTTACCCTGTGGAACTCGAGTGACCCAAAAAGTTTCCACACATGGGCTGGATGAGAGGAGTAGTGTTAGGAGGCAAGAACTTCACTCTGATGAAATTGAAGTTGTCAGACAACAACTCTTCCAAGTTGTGAGGATGAGCAGGAGCATTGTCCAGTACCAGGAGGCACTTGAGTGGCAATTTCTTTTCCAGGAGGTATTTCTTCACACTAGGGCCAAACACTTCAGTCAACCTTTCCATGAAAGAGTCCTTAGTGACCCATGCATTAGTGTTAGCCTTCTAATGCACACACAAATTATTCCTGTTAACATTGTGTTTCTTGAAGGCTCTGGGATTTTCTGAGTGATACACCAGTAAAGGCTTCACTTTAAAATCACCACTGGCATTGGCACACATCATAAGAGTTAGCCTGTCTTTCATAGGCTTGTGTCCTGGCAGTGCCTTTTCCTCCTGAGTAATAAAGGTCCTGTTGGGCATTTTCTTCCAAAACAGGCCTGTTTCATCACAATTAAACACTTGTTGGGGGAGGAATTCTTCAGCCTCTACGAACCCCTTAAATTCACTCACAAACTTTTCAGCTGCAACTCTCTCCGTTCCTTAGACATCAAACTTACCTTTCGTCAGACTAACACTCTTCGTACTAATCTAGTTCATACCTCCCCTCCCTCCACAGATTCTCCTGGTGTCTACTCTATTTCTTGCTCCTCCTGTCCTCTTCAGTACTTCGGAGAAACTGGCCGATCTCTTTCTGACAGACTCAAGGAGCACAAAAATAGTGTTAAGCTTGCCGACACTAATAATGCTCTTTTCTGTCATGTCAGAGATCACAGTCATCCTATTGATTGGTCTTCTGCTAAAACTGTCTACCCTACGTCCAACTTTCATAGTCGCCGCCTGGTTGAATCCTCCCTTATACACAACTTTCCCTGTATGAATCTTAGCCCTGGCTTTGTCTCTGTTGATGCTTTCCTCTCTCATTACATTGTTAAATGCTCTAAACTTCAGAACACCCATGACTTAACCTGATTCCTTCCCCTTTCATCTCTTCCCCCTTCTCCTTTTTTCTCCTATGGGTTTTCCTTTCTTTTTCTTTTGCCTTGTCTTTGTCTTTCATTTTATTCGCCTTTCCTCCCTCTGTGTTCTCGTCCCACCCTTGCGGGCCGCTAGCCTCATTGCAGTGCTCCCTTTCTTGAATATGACTGTCTCCACTACTAATATTACTACTACCACTTCCACTACTTACTCCATTATTTCCCCACTCTCTTGTACCCTTCCCTGTCTGCCTGCCTATAAATACCCCTTCCTCCGTCTCTGTGTGTTAGTGTGACTTTGTAAATGGTCCAAGTCGGGCCGAAACGTCGTCGTAAGCTCCTCCCTTTTATATGTGTGGGTTGTGTGTGTATTGTTCCAGTCACGGTATTGTGCCTTTTTTGTTACTTACTGACATAATTCGTTCCAGAATGCTGTTCAATTGCCATTACCGAACAAATATGTTCCCATAAGGACAATTGTAAATTAGATTAGTCCGTTTCAGACCCCCAAAAATACACTTACAAAACCACTTACAAAAGTACACTTACATAATTCTTCGAGTTGGGAGCAGTATGATTTCCGGGGGTCCACTGTAGTTAAATGGACAGTTTCTTGTACTCAATCAACAGAATAGAAGGAATACTAGTGAAATAGCTATGAGTTTGGTAGAGTGGAACAATGGAATGGGCCAAAAATAGGGTGTAAAGTGGGCAAAATCGCCAATGTATAAATATTGCCATTGGGTTAAGTGAATTCTAACCTAACCACTCTGTAATCCAGCAAAATCAATAATCCGGCACCCTACAGATCCTGATGATGCCGAATTAGTAATGGTTAACCTGTATTGGTTGTTTTAAATCATACACAAATTATTTTATGTACAAGACAAAAAGATAAAAGTCTACTACAGTATGTAAGTCATCACGGACAGGAAGAGTAAACTCAACATATGATATGTGATGAAAAAAAGGCATTAAACACTATGCATGTAGAAATTAGTATAAACTACAGTCACTCCTCACTGTCAGGGAAACGCCTTCCACCTGAACAAACAAAAATAATGAAAAAATAAATAAAAATAATAAAGACTCTTGGATAAGGAATACAAATAGTTTTTCTGATTTTACTTTAAAATAGATAAAAAAAAAGAAGTAGGCCATTGTGGTTCATGGCAGGATGTAGGGTAGGAGAATATAAGGCCCAGGATGAGTCAAGTGTAGACAAGATGGTGGAAGGTTATCCTGGCCAGATGTTGGGGATTCTCGTATGCCACTTGGTAGCAGTACGTAAGATGTAGAAGCGGAAGAGTAGACAAAAGTAGCTAAGTCAGAGAGACGTACATCTAGCTCCTTCAAATCTCAGCATCTGTACGGGCTAACCAGGCCAGCAGCAGAGCTGATAAAGAGAAAAAAATAATGGTTACCACAACTAAGCAAACATAACACTTAAGAAAGAAAAAGGATAGCATGTTCACTTTAAGATGGAAGAAATTACTGGTAACCATAAAAACCACAAAAAATATACACCTGGTAGATCACCTTACCTGATCAGGAGAAGTGTGGAGGTGTAGTGACTCTCCACAGTTTTGCTGCTCACCAAGTAAGGTAACTACCACCAAAAAAGGGGAGGGGTTCTGCCTGGGCCCGCTAGATGGAAGCACAGGCTGAACCTGTGAATGATCGCTGGCTGACTAACAACCTTAACCCTTAATTATACTCCACTTTTTCCTCACACTCACTTAGCGCTGTACTCGTTTATCGATGTGCAAACCTAAGTAATGTATATTAGAGCTGATTTCCTCTATTCTATTTATTACAGTATACAGAACACTCCTGTATAAACGTTTAAAAATATACTAAAAATGTTATAAATGGTGCAAAGGTGACATTAAAAAATATCTAAAGATGGCTAACACAAACCCACATGACCAATTCGCTTACCGACCTACTCTTAAGAACAGAACTCAGTTGTTAAGTGAGGAGAGGCTGTACAAAAAAAATCTATGCATTTTAAATTTTTTCATACATAAATAGTGCTTAAAGGAATGTTTTGCAAAAGTTCAGATATCGAGTTTGCCCTTACAATTGGCAAAACCTTATATGCTGAACGATAATCAAATTACCATAAATAAGACTATGTTTTAGAAAACTAAGCAATATGGAGCTTAATAGTCCAAGAGAATTAATAGAGGAAGAATGAAAATGTTTGAAAATGTAAATAGAAAAATGTACATTAATATGTAATAATGAAAAGGTTACAAAGGTTATAGGCAATAAAATTTTAAAGCAATGAGAAATTAACTTTCTGAGAAATACAATTTTCAATCATTTCGTCGCTCAGCCTTGCTGGTGAGCGGACGTGTGCTGTCTCCCCTGGTGGTGTTTGGCAAAAGCTTGGATTTGCAAATGGCGCTGGGTGGTAGGAAGAGGGTCAACACGGTTTGTGTGGACTTGATCCATGGGGCAGTGACTGCAGAGAATATGGCCGTGCTTCTGCCTGACATATTAAGGAGAACTTATGGTATAGAGAACGACATGTTGTCTGGGGTGGCCATGAATGGAAATAAGAGAATTTTTGTGAAGTTTGGTACTACCAGTGTTTACGAGACAATCGTGGAAAAGTACCAGGAACGCAGCATGTACATAAACCCAGGTGTTACTGTGCAACTTCGTGATGTGTTTAGAAGGTACACGTGGATAAAGGTTCGCAATGTGCCTTTTGAGGCGGATTCAATGGACATGACATCAGTGTTTAATAAATTTGGGACCATTCATGCGGCAACACAAGGACGTTGGGCCGGGGGCCCATATGAGGGGCTGCCGGATGGGTCTTATGTTTTGAAGATGTCTCTTAAGTACCCCATCCCGTCTTATGTAATATTAGAGGAATTTCGCACGCAAGTTTTTGTGACATATGCGGGTCAACAACGGACGTGTCGCCTATGTGGGGGATATGGACACATGGCGGCCCTGTGTGACAGGAGGCAGGAGGCAGGAGGCCAGAGGTGCTCCTTACCAGCATAGCAGGCAGCAGTGGACTACGCAACAGGATGACTGTAGTCCTGAGGAGGCAAATAGGAGCACCGAGCGGGGAGGGGTGGGAGGGCAGGACGACTTGCAAGTGCCGGCCTGTGCCACCCTTCCTGACAATTCGCCTATGAGTGGGAGATCCGCTGTGGGCGGTGACGATGCCGCTGAGGGGGTGGAAGGGGATGGCGGGGAATCCACACGATCCTTGGTGGAGGACATCATCAGTATGACGGAGGAGGGCGTAGACAGGGCCTTGGGTCTGAGTCAAGAGACTGCAGCTGTGGAGTGCGTTCAGGCGAGTGGTGGGGCAATGGGCGGAGAGTTCATACAGACAGGAGTTGTGGAAGTGGATGTTCATGCGGAGGAGGGACATGTGGCTGACATGCAGGTGGACCTAGGGTCGAGGAAACTAGCAGCTGTAATGTCAGATCCAGAGGATGTGCTAACACCAGAGCAAAGGCCTGGCAAAAAGCTGTGGGCAGCTGTGGTACATGAGGGTGGTGTGGGGCCTAAAGGACAAAGGCCTGCGAGGAATGCCGGGGGCATTCTAAGTGAGGATTCAAAAATGTGTCATAAAGGGGGCAGAGTATCCAAGGGAAAGCCACCTTTGTCTTATTCTGGTGTCTAACGGTCAATGTTAATGGTTTGTGTAATGTGTGGAAGAGAGAATGATTAGGGGGGGTTTTGGGACGCTATCAGGTGGATGTGGCTTGTGTGCAGGAACACATTTATAAGATGGGTGGTGAGTTGGTCATAGCAGGGTATGTCTTGTATGTTGGGTATACATGTAGGTTGAAAGGAGGAGCAGCTGTTTTGATTCGGGAAACCAGCCCGTTTGTTGTGAGCCATTGGGAAGTGAGCAGGGATGGTAGGATTGTTCAAGTTGAGGGCTTATGGGGTAGGGAACGCGTAGGTTTTATGAGTGTATATGGGCCAGCAGAGGGTGATGGGGGAGTTAAAAGTAGGTTTGTGATGGATGAGCTAGTGTATCACCTGCGGTCAATGCCGGTAGTGTCGATTGTAGGTGGGGACTGGAATTGTGTGACTAGTCAGTGGGATGTGGAGCCACAGGGAGCAGGGCATGTGGTAGGATCATTGGGGGACCTGCTCTATGGAGTGGGGTTGCGAGATGTAAAGGGGGGGTGGAGGTGAATATACTTTTGTGAGGAAAGGATATGCTGCAAGATTGGATAGAATATATGCGAATCGAGCGGTTGAGTCTACCTACCTGGAGTCTGACCAGAGCCTGATCAACCAGGCTGTTACTGCTGGCCGCACGCAGTCCAACGTACGAACCACAGCCCGGCTGATCAGGTACCGACTTGAGGTGCCTGTCCAGTGCCTGCTTGAAGACAGCCAGGGGCTTTTTGGTAATCCCCCTGATGTATGCTGGGAGGCAGTTGAACAATCTTGGGCCCCTCACACTTATTGTGTTGTCCCTCAACGTGCTAGTGGCACCCCTGCTCCTCATTGGGGGGATGTTACATCGCCTGCCGAGTCTTTAGCTTTCGTACCAAGTGATTTTTGTGTGCAAGTTTGGTACTAAGCCCACAAGAATTTTCCATGTGTATATAATAATGTATCTCTCCCGCCTGCGTTCTAGAGACTACAGGTTTAGGAACTTCAAGCGTTCCCAGTAGTTGAGGTGGTTTATCGCACTTATGTGTGCTGTGAAGGTTCTCTGCACATTTTCAAGGTCAGCAATTTCACCCGCCTTGAAAAGTGCAATTAGTGTGCAGCAATATTCCAGCCTAGATAGAACAAGCGATCTGTAAAGTGTCAACATGGGCTTGGCATCCCTGGTTTTGAAGGTTCTCATTATCCATCCTGTCATTTTTCGAGCAGATGCAATTGCTACATTGTTATGGTCCTTGAAGGTGAGATCCTCTGACATGATCACTCCCAGGTCTTTGACATTAGTTTTTCGCTCTATTGTGTGGTTGGAATTAGTTTTGTACTCCGATGAGATTTTAATTTCTTCACGTTTTCCGTATCTGAGTAATTGAAATTTCTCATCATTGAACTTCATATTGTTTTCTGCAGCCCATTTAAAGATTTGGTTTATGTCTGCTTGGAGTCTTGCAGTGTCTTCAACGGTGGACACTGTCATACAGATTCGAGTGTCATCTGCAAAGGAAGACACAGCACTGTGGCTTATATCCCTGTCAATGTCTGATATGAGGATGAGGAATAGGATGGGAGCAATTACTGTGCCTTGTGGAACAGAGCTTTTCACAGTAGCTGCCTCAGACTTTACTCTGTTTACTACTACTCTTTGTGTTCTACATGTTAGGAAATTATAGATCCATCTACCAACTTTTCCTGTTATTCCTTTATCACGCATTTTGTGTGCTAATACACCATGGTCACACTTGTCAAAGGCTTTTGCAAAATCTGTGTATATAACATCTGCATTCTGTTTATCTTCTAGAGCATCCAGGACCTTGTCGTAGTGGTCCAGTAGTTGGGACAGACAGGAGCGGCCTGCTCTAAACCCATGCTGTCCTGGGTTGTGCAATTGATGGGTATCAAGATGGGTGGCGATCTTGCTTCTTAGAACCCTTTCAAAGTTTTTTATGATATGGGACGTTAGCGCAATTGGTCTGTAGTTCTTTGCTATTGCTTTACTGCCCCCTTTGTGGAGCGGGGCTATGTCTGTTGTTTTTAGTAGCTGCGGACGATCCAGTGTCCATGCTCCCTCTCCATAGGATGTTAAAAGCATGTGATAGGGGCTTTTTGCAGTTCTTGATGAACACGGAGTTCCATGAGTCTGGGCCTGGAGCGGAGTGCATGGGCATGTCATTTATTGCCTTTTCGTAGTCATTTGGCGTCGTGATGATGTCAGAAAGGTATGCGTCTGTCAAGTTCTGTGGCACTCTCATGAAAAAATCATTTAGGTTTTCGATTTTCAGTCTGGTTAGTGGCTCGCTAAAGACTGAGTCATACTGGGATTTAAGTAACTCACTCATTTCCTTGCTGTCATCTGTGTAGGACCCATCCGGTTTAAGTAGGGCCCAATACTGGTTGTTGTTCTCGACTTTGATTTTGCATAGGAAAAGAAATACTTAGGGTTTCTTTCAATTTCATTTATAGCTCTTAGTTCTTCCGTGTCTCTTGATTCCTATAAGATACCTTTAGTTTTAATTCGATGTTTGCTATTTCTCTGACTAGTGTCTCCCTACGTATTTCAGAGATATTGGCCTCCTGTAGCCGCTCCGTTATTCTGTGCCTTCGCCTGTATAGGGAGCGCCTCTCTCTTTCTAGTTTGCATCTTCTCCTCCTTTTCCTTAAGGGAATTTGCCTTGAGCAAACCTCAAGTACCACAGAGTTAATTTGTTCTAGACATAGGTTGGGATCCGTGATGCTTAGGCAATCTTCCCAGTTTATATCATTTAGGAATTGGTTTACTTGGTCCCACCTTATGTTTTTGTTATTGAAGTTGAATTTGGAGAAAGCTCCCTCACGGCTAATCACATTTTGTTGATTTGGGGCTCCCCGTATGCATGTCTGGACCTCTATTATGTTGTGATCTGAGTATATTGTTTTTGATATGATGACATTTCGTATCAGATCATCATTGTTGGTGAAGATGAGGTCCAGCGTATTCTCTAATCTTGTGGGCTCTACTATTTGCTGGTTTAAGGTGAACTTGGTGCAGAGATTTAAAATTCATGCATGTGTGAGTTTTCATCTGAGCTGCCTCCTGGTGTTATCTCTGCTACCACATTGTTTGCATTCTCGGATCATCGTGGGGTATTAGTGAATTTGGCGTGCGATGGATTGCCTAGGAGATATGGGGGGTATTGGAAGTTGAATGTGGGTTTGCTTAAATGGGGGGGAAGGGGAGGTTTTGCAGAGTTGTGGGAAAATTTGTCAGGGGATGGGGGAAGCGGGCGAGATGTGATTTCTTGGTGGGATACAGTGGCTAAGGTATGCATTAAGGATTTTTATGTTGGGTGTGGGAGGGAGAAAGGCAGGTTATCGTATGGGTTGCAGAGGTATTTGGATGGGCAATTAAGGGATTGTCATGTAGGGGTTAGGGAGACCTATCCAGTACAAACAATTGAGGGTTTGAAGGAGCAGATCAGGGACATCCAAAATATGCATTTTGATGGAGCGAGGGTGGCTGGGGGATTGGAGAGGGTGATGTGGGGAGATAGGCCATCTGCCTGTGTTTTGCGTGAGCAGCGACGTAAGAGAGAGGCTATGAGCACAATGAATGTTGTGGTGGGAAAGGACCTGGGCGGTTATAGGGAGGGTCAGATGTTGGGACGACAGAGGGAATGAGTGGATATATAGATGCGTTTTTGGTGAGTCGATGGGAGGGGGATATTGACGAGGAGGCGTTACATGTGATGGGAGGAAGGTGCGTGTGAGTTGGACGATGATGATAGGGGAGAGTTTGGAGGTTGATAACAGAGGAGGAAGTATGGAGGGCTGTAATGGGCATGTGCATAGGCAAGTTCCCAGGTTTAGATGGTTTACCTTGTGAGTTTTATGTGAAAAATTGGGAGTGTTGAAGAGGTTTTGGTAGTTTTGTTTAATGAAATGAAGCATAAAGGGTATTAGGGGACATACAGCGGACAGGTGTAGCGGTGCTGGTGCCAGCGAACACTGTGTGTGTACATTACCGATTATAGAGTGCTTACCCTAATGTGCTGTGATTATAAGATCTATGCGAAAATATTGGGGAATCGTCTGAAGAGTGTGGTTGGCAGGGTGATAGATGAGGGACAGTATGGGATTCCGGGCAGATCAATGTATGAGGGACACGGGCGTATCAGGGATTTCATTGACTGGAATCGGATGGAAGAGGAGGCTGGGGTTTTAGCATTAGATTGGAGGGCCGCATATGATAGTGTTCACCGTGAGGCATTGTGGAGATTCATGAGATGGCAGGGGTTCGGGGCTGAAGTGGTGGGATGGGCACAGTCGTTATATGAGGGAGCGCGTGTGCGTGTGCAGGTGAATGGTTTTTTAGTGAGACATATTGAAATGGCAAGGGGAATGAGGCAGGGGTGTCCTATATCACAGTTGTTGTTTGCCTGTGTTCAGGATCCCCTCTATAGGGAGATAAGGAGATGTCTTGAGGAAAATGTGACGGTCGATAGAGTAAGGGGAGTGGGTATTGTGGGATATGTGGATGATACCACGGTTTTAGTTAGGATAGGCGGGATTTAGGGGCTGTGGGGTGGGTGGTGGGGGTTTTTGGAGAAGCAACAGGTATGAAAATAAATGAAGAGAAATTGTTGTACATGGAGGTGGGGAGGAGGGTGGGGATGGGAGTTGTGGCAGAGGGGAAACTTGTGGATAGGTTGAAAATTTGCGGTATAGTATACATGCGGGTGTGTGAGGAGCGAGGGTGGTGGAATTGAAGAGGGTGATGGATGGGGTGTTAAGTCGATTGTCGAGTATGAGAGCTGCGAATTTAACTTTACATCAGAGGACGATAGTAGTAAATATATTGATCTATAGTAAATTGTGGCATGTGGGGTCAGTATATCCACTGGTGGGTTGTGATGTGCGTAGGTTCCTGGGAAGAATAATGAGATTTATATGGGGTTCAGGTTGTGAGTGGTTGCGGGGTGGTCTTGCTCCCCATGCAGGGGCTGGGGCTTATTTCATTGCATCGGGCGGTTAAAAGTGTGTATGTGAAGGGTGTTATATGAGGGAAAGAGGGAGGGAGAGGGCTGGCTGCGAGAGGATTCATGAGGATATAGGTCGATGGTGGAAGGTAGGAGTTAAGGACTGTGAGGGGATGATTGATTTATGTTAGTGGTTCAGGACCCGGGGAAGGTGAGGCTTAGGGTGTTGGATGGGGTGGGAATGGGAAGGGTGGTGGCGGTGGTAGAAGTGTATGCCCTATGTATGCTTGGGGTGTAGTGTGGGGATTGTTGAGGGGAAACTAGGATTGATCCGAGGGTGAGGGAGGTAGTTTATAAGTTTCTGCATGGCATACTTCCATCTGGGAACGTTGTTGCAAAAAGGAAATTAGTGGAAGGATGGTTGTGCGTTATGTGGAGGAACGACTGCTTTCATGTAGTGTATTTTTGCGATAGGTTGGGGCGGTGCGGAGTGGTTTAGTCATGTGTTGGGA
>WNWK01057170.1:0-10816 GCA_009830355.1 Cherax destructor
CCATCCTACAATACCACCAGTCCCCCCTACACACCACCAGTCCATCCCCACTACCACCACCCCATCCACACTACCACCAGTCCATCCTCCCAACCAGCCCATCACACACCAACCCATCCTACACTACCACCAGCCCATCCCACACTCCACCAGCCCATCCTACCCCCCCACCCCATCCTCACCACCACCAGTCCACCCTACACTACCACCAGTCCATCCCCCCCTTTTCCCCACCCCCCTAACCACTCCCAAGCAGTTTCCCCCACGCCACTAATCACCACTAACTCCAGCCCCCTTACACCCCAAACCACCCTTTTCCCCCCCCGGCTCTTACACCCCCACCAGTCCCCACCCCCACGTGGTGGGAAGCAGAGTAAGAGGATGGGGAGAGTGGGAAACTATGAAAAATTTAAGCGTA
The DNA here is from genome assembly GCA_009830355.1 of Cherax destructor. Taxonomy (NCBI): domain Eukaryota; kingdom Metazoa; phylum Arthropoda; class Malacostraca; order Decapoda; family Parastacidae; genus Cherax; species Cherax destructor. Next base: position 419 of record WNWK01057170.1, read on the forward strand.
AAACAGTAGGGGTCTACGCTGACGGCCTCATACCCTGTTTTACCGTCTTCTTACAAATTATTTTCCCTTGTGCTTAGTTTAATAACATGTTGTTTTGTTCATCATGGCTCCTGAGAAAAAGGAGCCCCAAAAAAATTCACAGGAAGGGTTTTTTTGCAGACTCAACAATTTAAAATGTGTGAAAACATGGACCCCAACACCGAAAGGATTTTAATGAGAAGATTTTTCATAGTGCATTATCTGTTTGCAAGCAAAACCATGAAAAACAAACAAATAACCCCCGGGGTTTTGGTCAACCTCAGGTTTGTAAAACACTTTTTAAGTTTGCACGCAAATGCCTAACGATTTTTTGAACGTGTCCCCGCGTTAAGTGACGAGGATGAAGTGTCCCCGTCGAGGACGCAGGATTGAATGCCCCCGGGCAAAGGCGGGGACTGAAGGGGCCTCGTCGTTAAGTGACGGGACAACGTGTCCTCGCTTTTGACGCAGGACTGAAGCCCCGTTAATGACGGGGGCTGAATGCCTCGTCGTTATGACGCGGGGTGCATTTTGTTGGTTTATAAAGGGGAAGAAGTTACTGAAAAGGATAAAAGTTTAAGAACCCCCGGGGAGAGCACCGGCCCACCACTGCCCCCCCTCAAACGGCCCCCCGCCCCTCATAAGGGGCCCCCCCACTCCCCCTGTCCCCCATCATAACGGGCCACCACTGCCCCCCCATCATAATGCCACCCATTCCTGTCCCCCATCACCCGGCCACCACTGCCACTGCCCCTCATAACTGGCCCCCCCCGTCCCCCACCAATTTTCCCCCCCTGCCCACTGTCCCCCACCCAAGGGCCCCCCCCCGCCCACTGTCCCCATTCAATGGCCCCCCCGCCCCTTCCCCCACACAAGGGGCCCCCCACTGTCCTCCATCATCAACGGCCCACCCCCTGCCCCTATCAACTGGCCACCCACTGTCCACTGCCCCATCATAACGGCCCCCCCCGCCCCTTCCCCCCTTTAACGGCCCCACTGTCCCCATCAACGGCCCACCACTGTCCCCTGCCCCCCATAAAGGGGGACCCCTGTCCTTTTCCCCTCATAACCGGCCCCCCCACTGCCCCCCATCGTCAACGGGCCCCACCCTGCCCCCCTATAAACTGGCCCACTCCCGTCCCCATCATCAACTGGCCACCACTGTCCCTGCCCCCCATCAACGGGGGCCCCCCACTGTCCCTGTCTCCTATAACGGGCCCCCCACTGCCCCCCCCTCGTCAACGGCCCCACCCACTGTCCCCCATCAACGGGGCCCCCCACTGTCCCCATCATCAACGGGGCACCCCGTCCCCCCCCAAAAAAGGCCCACCACTGTTCCCCATCATAACTGGCCCACCACTGTCCCCATCATAAACGGCCACCCACTGCCCCCCCATCAAACGGCCCCCACCCCCCCCCTTCAACGGGGCCCCCACTGCCCCCCCTCATCCGGGGCCCCCCACTGTCCCCATATCCCCTGGCCCACCCACTATCCCCATCCCCCCACCCCCCCATGCCTCCATCAACTGGCCCACCCTGCCCCCCGTCAAAACGGCCCACCCCCCCCCCTCACAAAGCCCCCCACTGTCCCCATCATCCGGCCCCCCACTTCCCATCAACTGGCCCCCACTGTCCCCCCAATGGCCCCCCACTGTCCCCATCATCAACTGGCCCCCCCCTGTCTCCATCATAACCGGGCCCCCCACTGCCCCAAATCATCAACGGCCCCCCACTGTGCCCCCATCATCAACTGGCCCATCCATTTTCCCCCATAACGGCCCACCCCCGCCCCAAAATAACTGGCCCCCCCCTGCCCCCTCATAAACGGCCCCCCCACAGCCCCCCCCACCGGCCCACCACTCCCCACACCGGCCCCCACTGTCCCCATCATCAACGGGCCCCCCACTGTCCCCATCATCAAATGGCACACCCTGCCCCCCCTCATCAAATGGCCACCCCCTGTCTCCCCCCCATCATCATTTGGGGGCCCCCATTTCTGCCCCCCCCTCCCCTTGGCCCCCCCACTGCTGCCCACCATCACCCTTTGGGGCCCCCCTTTTGCCCACCATCATCACTTGGCTCAACCTTTTCTACCCACTATCATCATCGGGCCCCCACCCCTGCTGGCCACCCACCAGGGGTAGGCAGGTGACCCGAACCATACAGTATATATAAATTTAGGAAAAAAGGGGGAGGAAAAAAGGATCTCGGGGAGTCACGACTTCTACGTCAGTACCCCCGATTTATAAAAGCATAGTAAATTTTGATGCAGCAACATAATGATTTTGGGGTCATGCTTTTTAAAGGGAAAGTGTCCCCCCCAAAAAAAATAAAAATAAAAAATTAAAAAAAAAGGGCCCCCCCCCATTTTTGACACGCACATTATATTTTTTTTTTATGATTATTAACACATAGGCCTTTCCCCCCATGGCGGGGTTGGGAAAAAAAAAATTTTTTACTTCACCCCTCACTGTCTTGCCAGAGGGTCCTACAGTTAAAAACCCAAAATTTAACCCCCCTTTCAGAGTGCAGACACTGTCTTCCCATCCCCGGGGCTCAATTTTTGGGTTTTCCCCTTTTATACCTTTGATATACCTTTGAAGATTTTGGGGGGTTTATTTTGAGCCCCCAGGGCCGGGGCCCCCCGTTGCTTTTAAAACCCGGTTTTTTTGCTGGGGCCCGCTGCCCCCTATCCATCACAGCCTGAATAAAAATCAAAAATGTTACCTGGGTTGCCCCTTGAACTGGGCCTCAATGATAAAAGTATTTTTAAACTTAATTTTTTTTGGGGAAAATTTTTCGATTAAAAGCAAAAGTTAATATTTTGTTTTTTTTTAATTTTGGGGCTATTATTTAACTTAGCTATATATATTAGGTAGGATATTATTTTATGTTGTGTTTGGGGGGTGTAGTAACCCCCTTGGGGTTGACAAACGACTGAAAACCCCCCGGCCCCCGTCTTGTTGCGGGGGGGAGTCTCTGGACACACCTGAGCTGGGTGGTTTTCCCCTTTTTTCCCCCGCCCGTGAGTCAACTCCTCCCTTGTTGTTCTCGACTTGGGGGCTCTGTTGGTGAGTATGAATTGTTGGTGAGGCAAACATACTTCTCAAACTCTGTGTAACTCTGTTCACAGAGAATAGACTAGACAGTGATTATTCGACTTTGTTCTGGGTTGTTTTCTTTTGACATTTTGATAACTCAGGTCTCAAGCCATAGTTGGGGGCCCCAATTGATAAGGCATCTGCCCCCCCGGGGCCACAGTTTGGGTTTTTATGCTAAACCCAAAAGTTTCGTAAAGGGTTTTTTAGCATTTTTTTGGGGGTTTTCCACTGAGGGCCCCCCAGTTGGGCCGTTTTTTCTATCTCCTTGTTCCTGACGCTGTGTTGTTGTTGCCTGTTATAGGGGCTGTTCTAAGGGTTTTCATTTTACTAACAATCAAGCTTTTTTTGGTTGTCTATTTTTAATAACTATTTTATGAGAAGTTGTTTTTTTGAAAAATTGGTTGAGTCGAGTTATTTTTTCCCGGGAGCACACTGCACACATTTATTATTATTTATATATATTATTGTTATTACTGAAAATTGTACCTGTTGGTACTTCTCAGTCGTTATATTTTGTGCCCTCAAACAGACTTGTTGTATATGAGGGCAGTGTGGGAGCTCCCTTTTTGGCCCAATTTGGGGATATCTTAATTAGTATCTTCATATTTGATTTACTATTACCCTAGATTTTCTCATTTTAAAAAAACCTTTAAATCATTTACTTTGGTTAGCCCCAAATAGTTAAATCCTTTATCTATATAATATGTCAGATAACTGAACCAGGATACTGACTTTGTTGCAAAAGCCCAGTAACAGGGGGGGATGCTAGAAGGGCTATCCTTTCTAGTGTTGCTGGAGATACCTATTATTAATAGATATCGTGTTTTTTTGTAAAAAAGGGGGGGCCTCCCCCAGGTTTTGACCAAAAGGTGTTGGGAATTTTTCCGTTTGCCATACTAGTAACTTATGGTCAAACACTAGGGAATTTCAAGGGGAAGACTGGGGAGTTTGGCCCCCCAAACATTGTAGGGGATGTATGTACCCCCCGTTTTCCTTGACCAAGGGAAATGGAAATACTATTAACGACTCTGGCTCAAGACAACCAAATTTGTATAACTTGAAAAAAAATTTTTACATTGGGGGTTCTAGTTTCCCCTAATCACCTCCAATTTTATTTTTTTTTATAAAAAAATAAAAAAATTAATTGATACTCGGGGCGTTGTAAAATTACGTATTTTTCCCAACTTGTTGGCAGAAAAGTATCTGGGTTTTCCAAAAATTTTGTTACCCCCAGTAACAGTAAGGGTTTTTTAAAGATCTGTTGTTTCCTGATAATACAGAATTCTGACCCGAATCAGAGTCAGAGAGCTTAGTGCCCCCAATTAGAAAGTATGTCGCAAAAGATGACGTAAAAGTGGGGCAACTCAGACGGGGTTTTTTTTTCCCAAAAAACCCAAATTTTCCCCTCACCCCTCCCCCCGGGCCCCAGACATTTGTTCAGAGTGAGCAAAGTATGACGACCTCATACTATTCCGTTTATGCTACCCTGTCTCTCCCCATACTAGACCAGACGACTTTTGGCATGGCTGGACTGGTTCCCCACCTAGGGTCCATCCAGATAAACCTGTTCATTTACCAATTTTTTCCCCAAATTTCCCCCAAAACCCCAATTTAAAAGGGTGGAACCCCTTAAATTTTTTGAAAAAGCAAATTGGGGGGCTCAGAGGAAATTGAACGAGGAAGATTCCCCCTGGGGAAATTTTTTCTTTCCCCGAGAAACCCCAAATTAGATTGATTAGCCAAAAAAAGACTATAGAGGATACATTTAAGGGGAGAAAGCTGATCGATGGCCCCCAATTTTTTTTAGACAGACCTGGCCAAATTTTTGGGGTGTGTTCGAGAATCAAGCACGTGCCATGAATTGGCCACGTAAGCATTGGGGCTACATTTTTCCCAAATTTTTACTGGTAGAGAAAAAATGTACTCCCCGCTTTGCCATTTCCCCCAAAACTTTACTTTTAACAGCCCCAAAAAACCCCTTCTTGAGACAAAAAATTTTTTTACCCGTAAGTTACCAACGTATTTCGTACGTTACAACGACGAGGGGTCAAACCTTGGGGAGTTTGCCCGTGAGAAAAAGCTTGCATTTGAGGGGGTTTGGGGGGCCCCAAAGACAGTCTCGTTCAGCTGATACTTCACGAGGAGTTCAACAAGGGGAAGTTGTTGATGTACAAGAATATTGATAGACCTCACTGCCAAAGATTTCCCCAGAGACTAAAATTTTCCCCAAAACCAAAATTTCTCACACAATTGTACGTGAAAAACTGAAAAAAAAAAGGAAAAATTAAAAATGTCCTGGAAATTTTGGAAAAAACAAATCAGCTGAAAAATTTAAACCTAAAACCTGACTTTCTATCTTCCCCGGGGAAAAACCTGACTTCCCCGAATTGTTCTGTAGCTAGACAGAAGAAAAGGGGAGAAGAAGAATGTTAAATGTCTAGGGGTCTTGGAAAGGTCATTTCGAGAATTTTCCCCTTAAGTTAGAAAAAATATGAGACAAGATCGTGGGCGGGCCCCCCCCACTCAAGTTTTTTGGTAAGGGGCACGATCCTAGTCATTTTCTGACCCCTTTTGGGGGAATTTTTCCTCGTAATCCCCAAATCAGACAAGATTGATGAGAAGATTAGAAAACTAGGGCCCCTTACTTATCGAGGGCAAAAGTAGGACTTGACGAATCTAAGCTAACTGAGATAATTACTTTCCGAGACACGGAAGTTTTTTTACATTTTAAGAGATGATGTATTGTTTTTAACTAATCCCCTTTTAACCCAGATAGATGTATTGTTAGAAGCCTGGGGAGGTGCTAAATAAATTCCCCTCTTCAAAAGGTACCTTGAAACAAGCTATTTTTCGGTTTTTATATGTTTGGTAGGGGGAAATTTTTTCCTATCAGGTCAGTGGACTTGTTGATAAAAACGTCCCCTTCAGTCAGGTATTTGTGGAGCCACTTGTTTTTAATAATCCAAAATTGAGGACAATTAGGGAAATTTAAAAAGCATGTAGAGAAAATTTATTCCCCTCGGGAATTTCCCCCTGCTATGTCAAAGATACAACCACCTTTTTTTGCTGAGTTAGTTGATGATAATGTTTTGGGGTTAAATTTTTTAGTGATTCTCTGCGGCCAGGATCACTAGCCCCCCAAACCCCCCCCCATCAACCTAGCCCAAAACACAAAATGAAGATTTTAACTCGACGTTTTTAACAAAATCAGTTTGTTGATCAGTTTTGGGAAACTGGGGATATAGCAGTTACTGAGAGTGAAGAAAGGACTAAAATTTTTTATTATAGAAAAAGGGTACTATTGGAGAAACGTACAAGTCAGTTGACAGCTGACAGTGATTCCCCCCAGTCAAGCATCTTTTTTTTTTTTCCAGTTACATTTCGGGGCTAGCTCTTGTTTTTTGCTCCCAAAGTCCCATTGGGGGACTTTTGGGGTTTTTAAACCCGGGGAAACCGGAAAACATTTCCTTTGGGGCCAGAATGAAGGAAAATTTTTTTTTTATCATGGGGGCGTTGCCAGTTGTCGGGGGACTGGAAACCCCGCTCACTCCCTCCTGCACCTCTCTTACTAATAAATCATGTGTCCACTTTAAATTTTAAAACCCCCAAACATCTACCCCAGCCCTACCCCCTTTTAAAACTTCCTAGACCACGGGAAAGGGAAAACCCCTCAGTCTGCCTGACATTTCTAGAGGTATAGAGGCCGTTTAGAAAATTAATGACTCTACAATCACTGATACTTTTCTAAGTAACCTTGATGCTGATAAAAACAAGTAATGTTAAGAACATAATTTTGCAGTACCCTGAATTGTTTAGTGATGTTCCTAAGCGTTGTACTTGGGGGGACATGACGTTGATGTACAGGGGGGGATCACCTATTAAACAATCACCATATAGAATAGGGCCCCAAGAAACATGGATTGAGGTTTTCTTTTTTTTTCTCATGGACTTATTCCCAGTAAAAAACCATCCCTCCGTTTATTTAGTGCCCAAGCCTGACGGGCCCCGGGTGTGTTGAAAGGGAAAGTGGTTTTTTTTACCTTGCCCGATGGTTATCCTTTTTCCCATGGGCAAAACCGGGTTTTTCGTGTGTCCCCAGTATGTCAGCCGTTTAGATCTCTTAAAGAGGTTTTTTAAGTCCCGCCCCCGGGGAAGTGCTCAAGAAATATCTGCCTTCACTGTTCAAGATGGGGTTTTTCAACTATCTCGCCCCCCCCTTCGGTTTGGGGGAATGCTGCTTCGTCATTTCCCCATTATGAACGGTTGACCTACGACCAGACGGAGTAGAAGCCCCTCTTGGGGGATTTAGTGGGTCAGTGACGAAGGGGAAAACAATTTTGGCCCCGTCTCAAACTTTGTTTGAGAAACTGGGGACATTATAATTTCACTGTTAACTTGGCTAAGTGTAGTTTGGTCAAAAGATTACCTATCTAGGTTTTTTAAAGGCCCCAAAGGGAAGGTTTCCATTGAGTTTTAAATTCGTGCTTTTTGCATTTCCCCTACCACAGGATTAAAAAAGGGTGCAAAGATTCCTGGGTATGGCAGGTTATTATCCCAGGTTTTTTCCCCCTTTTTTTCAAGTCCTTCCTCTCACTGGGGGTTTTTCAGGGGGCAAAAAACCCCTTCATCTGGACCCCCAAAAGGGGTTAGACCCCTTTACAAGGTTGAAGGCTTGTTTTCGCTCCTGTTTTTTAGGTCCCCAAATTCCCCAAACCACCCTTTTTTCTTGCAAAAAGCGAGGGGGTTATGCAGTGGGCGGGGAAAACAAAAATCCACCTCCACTGACATATTGCATACTATCTGCTACTATTTTTTAAAAATCAAACGACATCAAAAAAATATGCCACTATTGAAAAAAAGGGGGACCCCCTCTCGTGGTGTCGTTAGAACATTTGATTTTTTGGGGGACTTCTCCTTTTTAAGATAAATGTATTTTTGACCACCCTTCCCCCCTTTTTAACACAATGAAAAAGTAAAAATGCTGGGGGAAAATGAGGGGGGGGTCTCAGGAAAAAACCACCCCTAAGTATTAAACATATTGGGGGTCGAGGGGAATGAAATTCCCCCACGCTCTGTCCTTATATCATTACAACTTTTAAAATTTAAACCCCTAAATTTTTTTGCCCAATATACTATTTTGTTACTTCCCTTTTGGGGTTAAATTAAAAAAGTAACGAAAAAAACCCAAACTGCTCATGTAAATTTATGTATTCATGTCTTTTTTAAAATTTTTTTATGTATCACAGTAATGTGTTTTTTAATTTGGGGTGTTGTGGGGAGATATAGAGAACTGAGGGGTGGGGTGGTTGGTGGGCGATGTTTGGGTTCCCGAGCAGACTGCTCCCCGGACCCCCCCCCTTCTCCACACCTTTTTCTCCCCGGGTTCCCCCTGCTGTCCAGTCCTTGTTTCCATTCCATACCACTGTATTAGAGGGGGAAGTCGTCTCCTAAGCAAAAGGGGCTGCTGTTGTATAGTCGTCACCACTATGACCACCACTGTTCGAGCCTCAGATGTCCTATGCTGTCACCCCAAAACCCCAAATGAGGGGCCCTAACCTTGATTATGCTGATATACAAATTGTATCCCCCCAGTACGGGGGGGAATTTTGGGGATAATGACACTGTAGAAAAAATTTTAAAAATGTTAACTTCCCTCCCTGATATTATTTTTATATTTTTCTGTAAAAAAGTGTTTGAGAAATTTTATTTTCCCCCAAACGACCGTTTGTCGTGATGGGGGGGGTTGGGCCCGAACTGGGCCTCAATTTTTTGTATATTTAATTTTCTAAAATTTTTATTAGAAAATTTCGATTATAGCTAAATGTTAATATTTTGCTTTATTTTAAAATTTTAGACTATTATTTAACTTAGTTTTATATATTAGGTAGGATATTATATTATGTTGCCGATTTTGTAGTAACTGCCTTGGTGTTGACAAAGACTGTTACCCCTTTTTTTTGCGGGAGGAGTCAGTCTCTGGACACACCTGAGCTGGGGGGTTTTCCTCTTTTTTTTTTCCCGGCCTGCCCTCGTCCAAAACAACTCCTCCCCCCTTTTTTTTCTCGACTTTTACTCTGTTTTGGGGGAAATAGAATTCGTTGGTGAGGCGAAATTTTTCTCAGAACTTTTTTGTAACTTGTTCACAGAGAATAGACTAGACAGTGATTATTCGACTTTGTTCTGGGGGGTTTGTGCCTTGACACTCTTTTTTCTCAGGTCTCCCTGCTCTGGGGGCCCAATTTCCCCTAAGGCATCCCCTGCCCCCCACAGTTTTTGGGTTGTTTGCTGAACCTAGTTTCAGTAGTAAGGGTTTGGGCTGTTTTGGAGGATCTACTGATGGTCCCCCCTTAGGGGATCTCCTTGTTCCTGACGCTTTTTGTTGTTTCCGTTATAGGGGCCCAGAAGTGGCTTTTTAAAATCGTTTCCCGGGGTTTCTATTTGGGGTCCAGTTTGGGGGAAATTGTTCTGTCGTACACTGGTTGAGTTTTAAAATTTCCGGGAAACAATAAAATTCTGTTTTTTTTTTATTTATATATATTATTGTTATTACTGACATTGTACCTGTGGTCTTCTCAGTCAGTTATATATATGTGCCCAAAAACAGACTTTTGTATAGAGAGCAGTGTAGGGGTTTTCCCCCCTAATTATCCTAATTTTTATCTTAATTAGATTTCTATTTATTTTTTTTAACTACCCCTAATTTTCCCTTTAATAAATCTTTTTTTAAACATTTACTTTTTTACCCCCTCATTGGAATCCTTTATCTTTTAATATGTCAGATAACTGGGGAAACCGGGGACTGACTTTGTTGCAAAAGCCCGGAACAGGCTGGATGTAGAAGGGCTATCCTTTTTTTGTGTTCCCCGGGGATATCTTTTTAAAAAAAAGTGTCATTTTAACACCTGGCTCACACCCAAACAAAGTTCTAAAACAAAACCCCCCTTTGCCCCCTTTTTAAACAATCACGCATGCTTGCTGGAAGTCCCCAACCCCCCCACACAAAACTTTTCCTTTACCCCCCCCCCATACCCACCACCCCACCCCTTTCCCTCCACTACAGATTTATACACTTCCCCAAATCATTTTATTTCTATTGGTAACGGTTGACCGCTCCCCGGGGGAGCGAAAGTTGTCACAATATAAGTCACATTAGTTTTTATTTTGAGTCCTTTTTTTTATCATTCTTTTGTTTTTTTTTTTCTACATACATACATACATACATACATATATTTTAAACATAATTGAATAATAGTAATCCCCCAGATTTCCAAAGAAAATA
>WNWK01057171.1:0-10816 GCA_009830355.1 Cherax destructor
AGCAATTAATTTGACTAATTACAAGCCACCACTCTATACTCAACTTCTACAGTCAGTCACTTAATTATCAGTTGCTCCCCAGCCTTGGTGGTGCGCGGGTGAGCTCAGTCGTCCCCCTGGTGGAGGTTAGGTGAAATTTTATTTTCACCATCATGGGATACCTACCGGCGCCGTGTCAACACTGTCTGTGTGGATTTAATTAAAGGTGCTTGTGTATCCTGATAACACTGAGGTTATCTTGCCATTGGTTCTATGTGACACTTTTGGAATACCAACTGAGGCCATATATGCCAAAACAAAGTCGAGAACAACATCCAGTATTGGGCCTCTACTAAAACGAGATGGGTCTTACACAAATGACAGCAAGGAAATGAGTGAGTTACTAAAGTCCCAGTATGACTCAGTTTTAGTGAGCCGCTAACCAGACTAAAAAGTTGAAGACCTAAATGATTATTTTATGAGAGTGCCACAGAACCTGGTAGACGCAAGCCTATCTGACATTACCCTGACGCCACATGACTTTGAAAAGGCGATAAATGACATGCCCATGCTCTCGCTCCAGGCCCCGACTCATGGAACTCAGTGTTCATCAAGAACTGCAAGAAGCCCCTATACCGTGCTTTAACATCCTATGGAGAGGAGCATGGACACTGGGGTCTCGCAGTTACTAAAAAACAACAGACATAACCCCACTCCACAGAGGCGGCAGTAAAGCAATGGCAAAGAACTACAGACCAATAGCGCTAACGTCCCATATCATAAAAATCTTTGAAAGGGTTCTAAGAAGCAAGATCGCCACTCATGTAGATAACCATCAATTACACAACCCAGGGCAGCATGGGTTTAGAGCAGATCGCTCTTGTCTGTCTCAACTACTTGACCACTATGACAAGGTCCTGGATGCTCTAGAGGACAAACAGAATGCAGATGTTATATACACAGACTTTGCAAAAGCCTTTGACAAGTGTGACCATGGTGTGATAGCACACAAAATGCGTGATTAAGGAATAACAGGAAAAGTTGGTAGATGGATCTATAATTTCCTAACAAGTAGAACACAAAGAGTAGTAGTCAACAGAGTAAAGTCTGAGGCAGCTAATGTGAAAAGCTCTGTTCCACAAGGCACAGTACTCGCTCCCATCCTGTTCCTCATCCTCATATCGGACATAGACAGGGATATAAGCCACAGTGCCTTGTCTTCCTTTGCAAATGACACCCGAATCTGCATGACAGTGTCTACCGTTGAAGACACTGCAAGACTCCAAGCAGACATAAACCAAATTTTTAAATGGGCTGCAGAAAACAATATGAAGTTCAATGATGAGAAATTTCAATTAATCAGATACGGAAAACGTGAGGAAATTAAAATCTCATCGGAGTACAAAACTAATTCCAACCACACAATAGAGCGAAAAACTAATGTCAAAGACCTAAAAGTGATCATGTCAGAGGATCTCACCTTCAAGGACCATAACACCGTAGCAATCGCATCTGCTAGAAAAATGACAAGATGGATAATGAGAACCTTCAAAACCAGGGATGCAAAGCCCATGTTAACACTTTACAAATCGCTTGTTCTATCTAGGCTGGAATATTGCTGCTCACTAACTGCACCTTTAAGGCAGGTGAAATTGCTGACCTGGAAAATGTGCAGAGAACCTTCACGGCACGCATAACTGTGATAAACCACCTCAATTACTGGGAACGCTTGAAGTTTCTAAACCTGTACTCCCTAGAACGCAGGCGTGAGAGATACATTGTTATATACACATGGAAAATTCTCGAGGGATTAGTACCAAACTTACACACGAAAATCACTCCTACGAAAGCAAAAGACCCATATGAAAAGCAAAGGTGCCACTAGCACGTTGAGGGACAACACAATAAGTGTCAGGGCCCAAGACTGTTCAACTGCCTCCCAGCATGCATAAGGGGGATTACCAACAAACCCCTGGCTGTCTTCAAGCAGGCACTGGACAGGCAACTAAAGTCGGTACCTGACCAGCCACGCTGTGGTTCGTACGTTGGACTGCGTGCGGCCAGCAGTAACAGCCTGGTTGATCAGGCTCTGGTCCAACATGAGGCCTGGTCACAGACCGGGCTGCAGGGGCGTTGACCCCTGGAATTCTCTCCAGGTAAAACTCCAGGTATTCTTGCTAATAGAATGAAAGGAGTTTTGGGGAGCTTATCGGAGGACGGTCAGTATGGGGTACCGGGGAGAAGTATGAGGGAGGGTCATCGGAGGATCAAGGTTTTTAGAGTGCAGACAAGCTGGGGGAGTTTTAGGGCTAGACTGGGAAAAGGTGTATGACAGTGTTGATAGAGATATGCTGCAGGTGGTGCTTTTATGGCAGGGGTTTGGGGCAGAGGTTGTGGGTTGGGTCCGTACTTTGTATGAGCAAGCACATGTGAGGATACAGGTGAATGGGAGGTTGGGGTCCGAGGTGTGTTTGGGGCGAGGGCTGAGGCAGGGTGCCCCTTGTCACAGCTCATTTTTGCGTGCTTACAGGACCCTTTTTTAGGTTACTGTCAGAAGGGGTCAGGGGAAAGGGAAATACTCATGGGGTGGCAGAAACGGGTATTATAGGTTATGTAGACGACACCACTATTTTAGTAGGAACTATGGAGGGGTGGGTAATGTAAATAGGATAATAGAGATTTTTGGTTTGGCCACTGGTATGCGGGTGAACAGGGTAAAATCGAAATTATTGGAGGTGGGAGAATGGGTAGGGGGGGCATTGGGTTATGGGTGGGCAATAGTAGATAGGTTAAGGATATTTGGTGTGTGTTTTTGTAATCAGGCGAGTGTTGCGCGTGAGGTGAATTCCTCGGCAGTGGTTAATGCTGCTCTGAGTAGGGTCGGGGGGATTTGGTTGGTGGCTTTCTGGAGAGGTCACTCTCTTGCAGAGGGTTGTAGTTGTCAATTCTTTGGTATACAGTAAGCTATGGTATGTTGCCGCTGTGTACCCCCCTCATGGAGGACGATGTTCTAAGGTTGCAAGGTCGGGTCTTAAGGTTTATATGGGGTTATGGGCGGCATTGGTTAGGGAAAGATGTGGTAATGACTAGGGTAGCGAAGGGAGGGCTAGGTTTGATACCATTGCAGAGGCGTTTGATGGGAATATATGTTAGGCAGGAATACCTAGCGCGAGGTGGGATTCGAGGAGTGAGAGTGGGGAGGGTAATGGGTGAGGTTCGCAGATGGTGGGAGGAAATTTGTTGTTTTGTGAGGCAATATTAAGGTATTTTTTGGTTGTACCAGAGCCTGGTAAGGTGAAGGTAGGGAGGTTAGATAAGGTGGGAAGGCGAGAAAAGGGGGTTTTAGGTATGGATGTCTATCCATGTTATGATTGAAATGTTACGTGGTTTTGGTTTAAGCCTTTAAAGTTGCCTCCTAAGGTACGTGAGATTGGATTTCGTTTTTTATATGGTATATTGGCATCTAGGGCTCAGCTTTTTGTGATGGGTCTGGCAGGTGATGGGTACTGTCAACACTGTGGGTTATGGGATACGGCTTTCCATGTTGTATATTTTTGTGGGGGTCTTGAGGGGGTGAGGGAATGGTTTTTAGGGATAATCCGGGGTGTAGGAGGGGATGTTTATCGGTGTTATGGTGTTTAAGTCTGGATGTGGTGGGATGCCCTGAGGATGTGAGGTGTGCGGTAATGTATTTGGTTTTGGATTATATTTATGTGTCGTGGAGTATGAGGGAGGTTAGGAGTGATGCTAGGATTAAGGCTTTGGCAGCGAGATTTTATAGGACTAAGTGTAGGAATCAGGAACTTTATGGGAATGTGTGGGATAGGGTTTTTCCTGAGGGTTATAGGCAATTTTCAATGGGGTCGTTGCTGGGTTAAGTCAGAGCTATGGTTCCTGGGGTTTTACTGGAAAGGGGTTGGTCTCTGGTGAGGGGGTTTGAGGTTCAGGTTTGAAAGTCTTTTAGTAGGGTTTTATATATGGGGTAAGGGGAGGGGTGTGTTTGGTCAGGGGTTTTCCCTGGTCATCCACTCACCCTTTTCCCCTTGGGGAAAGGGGTAGGGGTTTTCTTTTTATAGATGAGTATGTGTGAGGTATGTTTGGTGACTCAGACGGGGGGGGGGGATTGTTTGTTTTTGTTCTTTCTCCTTTTTTGGGGGGTTCAGGGTTTTTTTCAAAAAGGGGGTTTGCCTTACTTGGGGGCCAGGTGTGTGCCCTAAGTGTATTTCCTTTTTTGTTTTTAATTGATATTATTATACCTTTTTATGGTTAGATATCTGGCATTAAGTCTTCATATTTTATTAAGAGAGTTTTTGTAGTTTTATTGTTTTGAAAGATATATTGAAACTGGATGGGATATATCCGTAGATTTTATCACCATGTGTAGAAACATGTTTTGAGACTGCCTCCTTGTAAGCTGCACTTAGAGCAAGCACTGTTGACACCGACACTCTGAGACACTTCTCTCAGACTTACAAGTGGCTATGGGACAAATTTCTAGCTAACTGCAGTAAAGGGATTCCACACTGCTTACAAGAAACTGAAAGGGGAACAAATTACTTGATGTAGTAGCTATGTGTATCCTGGACTTCCTTATCTATAACCCCCTCCTAACACCATGTGCAGTGGAGAACCTTAATCTGCAAGTGAAGTGGTAATTAGTGTCCTGCCTGCACCTCAGAGTTCCCTGGTTTCTAAGGATATCCCTTAAGCAATATATGCAGTAACACTAGCTTCCAGACTTGAACTTAAGAGACGACACTGGTACATACCAATACAAGGGCGCCCGTCCGCTTAAGACCCACAGATAACTCACTAACGTTTCCCCCAGAAAACTGGCCAGATACTGAGAGAAAGAAAGTCTAGTCTTACTGTAATGGGTCTGGATGGAGAGAGATATCCGCGGTACTTCGGGATCTCTCCTCCGGGGCCCCAGGACAGATGTTGAGTCACGTGAGGGATGCTGCTTGTTCACAGCATCTGTACTCTGGTTGATGTCCAATCTGGTAAGAACGCAGGTCACGTGTCGTGAGTACCACACTGCCTAGATTCAAGTGTGGGCTGCCAGTTCTCTCTAGCTAACATAACCTAATACTCGCCTATTCAGGCCTATAACTACCTATATTAGGGTGCTAGAGCTACATTATTAATATCTAATGTTGCTTCAATAATCCTAATATTAGTTGCTAACTGTACAAACTTTCCTAGGCTTTCCTAGGAGAATAAATCTATCAATTAAAATGTACATAATAGTTACCTCCGCCAACTTGAATGTGTGTGTGTTTTGGTTGGGTGTGTGGGTTCCTAAACACCAAGGGCCGATCCATGGTATGTTTAAGGCTCCTTACGGCTCACTTACCCTGTGGAACTTGCGTGACTTCAAAAAAGTTTCCACATCTTCCCGCTGGCGAAGGTAGACGATAAGTCTACTTCAAGTTCACCTTCTGCAAGCCCTTACGGCAGGCCCTGGACACGAGTGCCGTCCGGTCACTCTCGTCGAGCAGACTCTGGTCTAACTCCGACTGTCTAGTTTCCGCCGTGTGGATTGCTGGGGGTGTAAACTTGTGGGTTCCGGTGATCTTAACACCCTTCCCTTTAACTTTAATGTCTTTCACACGTCTAGCTTTGTCTGAGCAGCTTCGTATTTTCCCACCCAGTGGCCCATATACCCTGGTAGCCCTTCTTCCCACTGATACGAGGTTCCCTGGGTTTAATGACAATCTATCTCCCTCTTTAGATATCCCATAAAAGTGTCTCCCCAAGGTGGCTAAGTGTTCGTCACTTCCTACTTGGTTTTGCTTACCTGGCGGTTCGTCGTGTACACTAACATTCATTATCACTACTCCCCCAGCTATCGTGGTTTGAGCTTCCCCCCTCTCTGGCGTTGCAGGGAACTCATGAGGAATTCTGCCACCGATGATATATCCTACTGGGGATCTGTATAAACCAATTCCTTCCTTAACAGTCCGTCGTGTAGACAGGAAGTCATCTAGATAGTTGGCTCCCACCAGGATACCTACATTTCTGACTGTGTCAGTGGTAATGTCCTGGTCTGCCAGCTTCACACCAAGGTCTTTCAATCGCTTGGTTGCTGCTGCAAGACCTCTGGTCGTAATAGCCGCAGGTAACGTCTTTACTACCAAAGCTGTAATATTTCTGCAATGTCCACCCAATTTAACAGTGACATCCACAACATCATAAGACTTGGGTGGGCCCTGACTTATAGCACCTCCCAATGTCGCATTAACTTTGTCGGTGGCCTTCAACTTTAACTTAGCCACCAACTTCTCTGTTATCATGGACACTTGTGCTCCCGAGTCAAAGAATAATCGGGTTGTTTCGGATCTGTTCCCGTTCACATCCCCTGCCATGACTGTAGGTAGGGCAGCAACTCTGTGCTTATCACTCAGATTAGACTTTGCCCACACTAATCACGCTGGCTACCACTTCAGGCTCGGACTCGCTTTCTATCTCTACTGGAGAAACATCCCTACTAGCCTGGGGTTCCCTTAAATTATTGTGACATAGTGCAGTATGGTGCTTACCTTTCCGGCAATTATAGCACTCTGAAAGAAGTGACTGGCAATCTTTTGTCTCATGTCCCCCACAACATCTTAAGCATAGCTGCAACTCTTTTAGTCTCTGCCGCCTACTGCTCAGTGTTGCATACAGAGAGCAACTCATGCTTATGTGTTCACCTTCGCAGAACATGCATATTCTGGTACGAGTGTCTCTGAGGGTCTGCTTAGAGGTCCTTGTCTTAGACACTTCTTTGCCATAGTACACCCCAATGTTAGTTTTATGAGCTTTAAATTGATCTCCCGAGTTTTCTGAGTAACTAACTGTTTGTTTATGTGATGATGGTGGTGACTCTTCTCTCTCACCTGTACTCAGGTGAATCATGATGTCGCCCAACCCCTCAACAATCTGTTGTACTGTGAACCGGTTAGTCCTATACTTCAAATGTAACTCATGTACTGTAGTGCTAGCTAGTTTCCTCTGAATCGTCTGACTGACCATCCATTCCGATCCACCCCAATCATGTAAATCTCTGAGACTGTTTGTCAGACTCATGACTTCGATTCGGAACTTCTCTAAGCTCTGACGGTCATGACGGCAAGCCTCAAGATCGGACAATCGATAAAATATAGCTATCATTATCTCCTCTGTGTTGCCATACGCATTCTTTAGTTGATCCTTGGCATGTTGATAATTAATATCAGTGGTTTGGTAATGCCGGACCAAGTCCAGGGCTTTACCCTTGAGCTGTGAACGTAAGTACTGTAGTTTGGTGGCATCTGACAAATTATCCCTGTCATCTATCTGGGATTTAAACTGATCCCAGAAAGCAATGTACTCTGTCAAGGTTCCATCGAACATTGGTAAATTCAATGTAGGCAATCTGGGTAACACTCTAGGGGGACTGTGGTGGCCTGTGTGCCCTGTACTATTATTTGTTGACCCTGCTGTATTAGCCTTCAATATTTTCTTTAACTTTTTGCAGAGTCCCCACTCTGTTAGACATTCGGCCCTCTGATCATCGCATTCCTCCCGAGCTGTCTCGACAACATCTTCAGGCTTCTCTGTCTCATAGGCTTCTGTCTCGTAACGAAGATTGGCTGTCTCCAATGCCTTTAGCCTTTCCTCTAAAAGCTCTAAACACCTTTCTAGATCCTTGCAATCTGCATCTGGGTTTTCTCTGACAGCACGGCACTCCCTACATGCCTTGGTTAGTCGTCCCTTGTGGGCGCTCATAGACCGCTGTAGCTGGCTTAGAGATGGGGCAGGTACTCTCTGATTCTCCCCCGTCATTGTTGTGGTTTAGTTAAGAGTTTGTCACTAATTTATACTTTAATTAGCCCACCCCACAGCACAATACGGTATTAGGTGAGAATAAGTGATTCCCAAAGCTCCTCAACAAGCTTGACGACTTTCGTTACATATATTGACTTGACTCAGAAAGAATGTACACTGTTAGCCCTCAAACCCAACTAAAATGTATATTGTTGTTATGAAAGCTTAACCTAGCAACTCCCTGTACACAATAGTAAATAGTTACAGGGCTTAAGCTAGCAATCACAATTTAAATGAGTCAAATACAATAAAATTCACACAGTAAAAATATGTAGCCTTTGCAAATTAAATTCACTTGGATAATCACAAAATAAATTCAGTAAATCAATTTATAAACAGTAAATAAATAATATTGTGTAATTAGCTTTGGCTTAACTGAGCCTAGCT
Source organism: Cherax destructor (assembly GCA_009830355.1). Classification (NCBI taxonomy): domain Eukaryota; kingdom Metazoa; phylum Arthropoda; class Malacostraca; order Decapoda; family Parastacidae; genus Cherax; species Cherax destructor. Next base: position 8,218 of record WNWK01057171.1, read on the forward strand.
TGTATAATTATTGTAGTTAGCTGGGGAAGGTAACTCCTAGCCTAACTTTATAACTGTTGAAATTAGTGTGCAACTAGCCTGAATCTAGCTTGCAAGGTAAATGATAGCTAGGTTAAATCTGACCTAGCTGTTATAACTGTTATAAATATTGCAGAAGCCTAGCCTACCTGTGGCTACCTTGCAATTCACTGTAAGTAATTAAATATACAAGTTTCCTAACCTGGCTTACTTGTAATCACTGTAAATAAATAAACTCCCAAGCTTAACTAGCCTACTTGGCCTGCCTGTAGATTACTGTAAATAATAAACTTCTGATTAGTTAGCTTAACCTAGCCTGAGTAAGTCTTTGGGCCTAGGTGTGATAACTTAACCTAGCTTCGAAAATGACTGGTATATTAACTGTGGCCTAGCTAATTAAGACTAATCTGTCTGCTAAACTAGCTATTCCACATCTCGGTTATCGAAGGACCATGTAGAAACTTGTTTTGGGACAGCCTCCTTGTAAGCTGCAGTTAGAGCAAGCACTGTTGACACCGACACTCTGAGACACTTCTCTCAGACTTACAAGTGGCTATGGGACAAATTTCTAGCTAACTGCAGTAAAGGGTTTCCACACTGCTTACACGAAACTGAAAGGGGAACAACTTACTTGATGTAGTAGCTATGTGTATCCTGGACTTCCTTATCTATAACCCCCTCCTAACACCATGTGCAGTGGAGAACCTTAATCTGCAAGTGAAGTGGTAATTAGTGTCCTGCCTGCACCTCAGAGTTCCCTGATTTCTAAGGATATTCCTTAAGCAATATATGCAGTAAGTAACACTAGCTTCCAGACTTGAACTTAAGAGATGATATATTGGTACATACCAATACAAGGGCGTCTGTCCGCTTAAGACCCACAGATAACTCACTAACGTTTCCCCCAGAAAACTGGCCAGATACTGAGAGAAAGTCTAGTCTTACTGCAATGGGTCTGAATGGAGAGAGATATCCGCAGTACTTCGGGATCTCTCCTCCGGGGCCCCAGGACAGATGTTGAGTCACGTGGGGGATGCTGCTTGTTCACAGCACCTGTACTCTGATGTCCAATCTGGTAAGAACGCAGGTCACGTGTCGTGAATACCACACTGCCTAGATTCAAGTGTGGGCTGGCAGTTCTCTCTAGCTAACATAACCTAATACTCGCCTATTCAGGCCTATAACTACCTATATTAGGGTGCTAGAGCTACATTATTAATATCTAACATTGTTTCAATAATCCTAATATTAGTTGCTAACTGTACAAACTTTCCTAGGCTTTCCTAGGAGAATAAATCTATCAATTAAAATGTACATAATAGTTACCTTCCCCAACTTGAATGTGTGTGTTTTGGTTGGGTGTGTGGGTTCCTAAACACCGAGGGCCGATCCATGGTATGTTTAAGGCTCCTTACGGCTCACTTACCCTGTGGAACTTGCGTGACTTAAAAAAAAAAAGTTTCCACACCATGAGGTGTTGGGACCAGGTTACGGGTATATTGTTCCTGTAAGATATATGATCTTGCAGGCAATGCGTGTGTGCCTTGGATCATTATTATTGTTGGATCACATTATCGAGGATTAAGTTGTAGGTTTAGGTATTTCATTGTATGCTTTTGAACCCTTTTGGGGTTATCTATGTTTTTGTTTTAGTTAGGTTATTTTGTGTTATGTGTATACATATAGGATAGTATTTGTAAGTTTGTTGTAATATGTGTATATTGCTTATGTGTCAAACCTAAGACTACTGGATGCCCTTATGTTGAGTTCATTTTTCTTTAGCTTTCTTCTTTGGCTTTGCCCCGGGTGTTTTTGGACTCGTGTGTGTTTCTGAAGGAAGGTTTTTTTTTTGCAGTTCTTTATAGGGTCTGTAATCACCGTTTTGTTTTGTTTTAAGTCATTAGGAGGGCTTAGGACCCTTTTCTTTGTGAGATGGAGTTTTTGTTAAAAAAAATTGTTAGCACTAGTGCTGAAGATAGAAATGAGACAGGAAAAGACGCACCAATAGGGAATAAATTAGGGAACACAGTCACAAAAAAAAAACAAAGCAAACACAAACCAGGCCTATGCAAATATTATGCATTTGGTATCTGCAGGAATGGAATTTCTGGGAAAACAGATGGGACATGCAACTTTGACCACCCCAGAAAATGCCATGCCCATATGACAACAGGAAAATGCAACCTCCCTTTCTGTAAGCTTTTCCACCCTGAAATGTGTCACTCATCAGTTCAGGAAGACAATGCTATAACCTATATTGCCAGGCACACCACCTAAAGGGTACAAGATGACACAGAACATCCAGACCATGGGAAAACCTGGGTAGCCAAAGCCACTCCAGAGAGAGAGGTTTTTTAGCGCAAGGAAGGAAAAAAGCTGGCAGGAAATGACAGAAATCGTACACCAACTGCAATCATTTCTGGAGTGGAACCACAGTCAATGGCCTCCACTCCAGAACAACAGATATTAGTGCCAGGAAAAAAAGACCCCCCCCCCATACCACCAATCCAACGACATTCATCTTTGCAAATATACAGGGTCTAAAGCCAGTAACAGACAACAAGATACCTTACATCCGTGG
>WNWK01057172.1:0-10816 GCA_009830355.1 Cherax destructor
TGGACCACCTCAGGTCCCACATTCAAACGACCAAGACCCTTACATGACGATTCGACACTTCCTTCTCATTCATCTCAGAAACGACCAGCTTGTCACGCACTCCCTTAAACACTTTGTTTCACACTACTCAATGGACAAAGTTTTTACTCTAAGACCGACTACTCCAACTACCTATCTTTCCGATCATAGTATTGGTAAAGCTCTCCTATGCAATGTAGGTAAAGATATCTCATTTCACGCTCTCAATAGTGGCACTGCATCATCACGGTCCAGAATGCTGGCCAAGCTCGTGATCTTTTCTCCTTACGACCATAGATACTATTCCTATCACTATGGACAAACATCATTCTCTCAATTCTTGTAGTGGTACTGTCATTTTACCCCACCATTGTCCAACGGAATTTCCAGACATGTGGTCATGACATTCTGGAGCAGCTTGAGCTCCAAGACCTCCCTATCCTCAAAGTTCACACTTTTGTCCTCCCTGCCTGTAAGCAAAGACATTATCCTTGCAATATAGCTCATTTAACATTTGACTGCCGTGAACTTCCACCCTCGGTCTACATTGCAGGTCACCAGTTACAAGTTCAAAAGGTGACCCCTACACTGCAACAGTGTAGAAACTGCTGGCGTTTTTGTCATCCAGTGAAATATTGCAGGTCCATGGCCGAATGCACAGTCTGTGGTGCCGATGACCATGCCAGTCCTTCTTGTAATCTACCTCCCTCTTGCCTTAACTGTCATGATGCTCATCCATCGTACTCTCGCCGTTGTCAGGTTTACCTAAATGAGAGGGAAATCCATTGTCTCAAAGAGGCGGAAGGCTTCTCATATGCTATGGCCGTCTCTCATCTACGCCTTCAAGGGAGACTTCCCCATATTTCCTATTCTTGTATTGCTAAACGTCCCCCCACTTCTGGGGTCCCAACTTCCACTGCTTCCTCTGTGGTCTCCCCATCCTCCATCACCCCTGTCTCAAATCCTTTTGCTGTTCTTGGCTCCGAGGTCCCTACCTTGTCATCCCATACTGTCCACAGCCCTTCTTCTACTCACTCGCACAGTTCTGTGTCTACACGCCCTCGTCCACCACCTAATCCTCATCGTCCTCCCTTCTTCTCATAAGTTCAGCAAAAAATCCCAATTGCCGGGTTCTTCACCACCGACTAGTTCTGTAACGTGTGTGGAGGTTCATCCTGTCTTCATGTCTTCATCCCCTGTTCCCTCCTAAGTTCCTTCCTTGACTGCCCCTCCCCAGGTCACTTCCACTTCTGTCCCCTCACAAGCCCCTTTGACAGTTTCCTCTTCCATCTCCTCGCCCTCTACTTTAGTACAGTCTAGAGTCTCCCCGATGGTTGCTCACTCTCCTCCCATTTCTAATGTAGTCCCACATTCTGCATCTTTGTCTTCTGAAACACTGGTTCCTCCTCCTCTCTCTTCTCTGTCTACACCCCTCCTTCCTTCACAGCGTCCCACTCCTGTGATTACAAGTCTTTCGCTGCCTCCACACATGGACTTTTCTAACCCTAGTCCATAGATACCTCTAACTTCGACTTGTATCTTTATCTCCATAAATTATGGCTTATTTGCAGTGGAATATACGAGGCCTCAGGGTAACCGGGGTGAGCTTCATGTGTTGCTCTCCCAGTTTTTCCCTGTTGGGGTCTGTTTGCAAGAACCCAAATTACAATCTGCTGTTATCTGGCCCTTTTCGGGCTATGATTTGTTATATTCATCGGATCCTTTTTCCGATGGAACCTTTAACGAAAGTGCTCTTCTTATACGCACTGGTATTCCATACCGTCAGCTCTGTGTGTGTTCTTCTCTACATTACACTGCATCCCGTATCCACTTGAATAAGTGGTATACACTCTGTTCTTTATATCTTTCCCCTTTGCTGGCATTGTCTATCCCAGATGTTGATTTTCTGGTTTCTTCCTTGCCGCCACCCCTTCTGTTACTTGGCGATTTTAATGCACACCATTTTCTCTGGGGAGGGTCGCACTGTGACTCCCGTGGCGTTCAGTTGGAGGCATTTCTTGCTTCTCTCCCCCTCAATGTTTTAAATACGGGTACTCCTACTTATTTTGATCCTCGAACTCATTCTTTCTCTTGCATCGATCTCTCCATCTGCTCTTCCTCAACTGTCCTCGACTTCACCTGGTCTGTTTTCCTGGACTTACATGACAGCGATCATTTCCCAATCATCCTTAAGTCACCTTCATATTCTCCACCTCCTCGTAGCCCACGCTGGCAATTTGACCGGGCGAAATGGGACTTTTACGCACATTTTACTGCCTTTCATGAGGTTCTTTCCTCGTCCTCCATTGATGAGGTTTTACATCTCTTTTCGTCCTCCGTCTTCACAGCAGCTTCACATTCTATCCTCCAAACCTCGGGCAAGCATTCTCAGAAGTGCGTGCCTTGGTGGTCTCCTGCTTGGGCTCGGGCAGTACGTTTGAAATGCACTGCGTGGGGCAGGTATCGGTATAACAGAACCACAGAGAAACTCCTTGATTTTAAGCACGGGTGAACAATTGCTCGCTGTGTCATACGTGACGCTAAATGCACTTGCTGGCGAGATTACGTTTCTACTGTCACTTCGGCTTCCTCAATGAGTGCAGTCTCGAAGAAAGTGCGGAAATTGAGTGGTAAATTCTCCCCCGACCCTGATCCTGTTCTTCAGGTTGCCGGTGTCGATATATCACACCCTCTTGCCGTTGCCACTGAAATTGGTAATCATCTGGTCCGCATTTCTCAGGGGCTCCATCTATGCCCCTCGTTCTTTTCTTCTAAGTCTGCCAGCGAGTTAAAGTCCTTAGATTTTTCTTCTCTCAGAGAAGAATCTTATAATGTGCCTTTTACCCTCTCTGCTTGCCGATCATCAGGAGCTGGGCCAGACGGCATACATATCCGTATGCTACAGCATTTACATCAGTCTGCTCTTACTGTCCTCTTACGACTCTTTAATCTTATATGGTCGCAAGGAGTTATTCCCCAGCTGTGGAAATCTGCTATTGTTCTCCCTTTTCACAAACCGGGTACTACGGGATGTGATACTTCCCACTACCGTCCCATCGCTCTTACCAGTGCAGTTTGCAAGGTGATGGAACGTCTAGTTATTAGACGTTTGATGTGGTATTTAGAGACGCACACTAGTCTCTTCACTATTCAATATGGCTTTCGTAAGGGCCGTTCTGCCATTGACCCCTTACTGCGCTTGGATACGTATATTCGAAATGCCTTTGCTAATAACCACTCGGTTATCGCCATCTTTTTCGACCTTGAGAAGGCTTATGACACAATGTGGAGGTATAATATCTTGGCCCAGGCCCACTCCTTAGGCCTGTTGTTGTTTGATATCTTTATTATGCACCCCATACCCATCCTGTGGGCGGTAGTCAAAAGATTACAGAGGTACATAGTGGGTCCAGGGACTGGACCTCAAAGTTTGATAGCTGAGCAAGTTACAAAGGTAATGAACTCAGATGGTCACAATCATGACAAGTTACAAAGGTATTTGCAGATTACAGAGGTATATATAGGGTCCAGAAACTGGGGCCCAAAGTTTTGATAGCTGAACAAGGTACAATGGTAATTAATTCACTAGTTACAAGGTAATGAATCATGTAAGTAAATTTACTTACGTCTGTACATGGTTGCACTCATGAACAAATTATAAAGCAATGAGCAATCTATTAGTCTACACCCAGCCACAACTGTAATGAGTTATTGGTGCAAATTTTAATTGTTGGGTCACACACACACACATATACATATACACATACATATATACACACACACATACACACACATACATGTATATACATACACACATACACATACACACATGTACATACACACACACACACACACACGTGTCAATGCTTTATTTACAGGGAGCAAAGTCAGGGTATTTTTCCAGAATGGTCTGTAATATACCACTGTGGATAAAATACTTTGACATATCTTGAACATTTCTGAATGAGTAGTCTCTGAATTCATTAATTTTATCGCACTCCAGTACATAATGACGCAGGGTGTGACAATAATCCAACTGGCAAAGTTTACATCTTGTTTGGTCTACATCTGGTGGTGGTGATTTAACCTGCCAAAGGTACTTGTAACCCAGCCGGAGGCGGGCGGTAGTGACATCCAAGAGTCTGCTTATTTTGTTGGATGCACCATAGACATGTGGCTCCTCCTGCATGATAGAATGATGATAGGCCTCCGAGGCAAACTACCATTTTTCTTTAAGGCCTTCTTAACTGAAAGACATTTCCGTGTCCGAGTTGGTAATGAGCTTTCCACGGAATTTGTCCAAGCTGAAGGTGTCCCCCAAGGTTGTGTTCTGAGCACAACACTCTTTCTGCTTGCTATAAATAATCTGGCATCTGTTCTTCCATCAAATATTTGGTCGTCGTTTTATGTGGATGACTTTGCTATAGCTTGTGCGGGTGCTGACTGCCACCTCATTGCAGTTTCCCTCCAGCATGTCGTCAACCGGGTTTCCGATTGGGCCACCACGCACGGGTTTAAATTTTCTAGTGGCAAAACTCATCAAATTACGTTTACTAGACGTTCAGTGGTCTCTCATCATCCGTTGTACCTATACAGCTCACGTATCCCAGAACGTGAGATAGTCAGGTTTCTCGGCCTCCTGTTTGACTATCGATTGTCCTGGAAACCTCACATTACCTCTCTGAAGGCAACTTGTCATAGCCGGCTGAACCTCCTAAAAACCATCGCACATCTTTCATGGGGGCTGATCGTAGAACTCTCCTCCGCCTGCATTCACCCCTAATTTTATCGAAACTCGATTATGGTGACTAGATATATTCTGCGGCCTCCACTGCTACTCTTTCTAGCCTTAATCCCATACATCACCAGGGATTGCATTTATGCCTTGGTGCATTTCGTTCTTCCCCGGTTGAGAGCCTCTCTGTAGAAGCGAACATTCCATCCTTGTCCGATCGTGGTGATGCACATTGCATTCGCTATTATGTTCGCTCCCATGACCTCCGCAATTCTTCCATGTATAGGATTGTCAAAGATGTTAGTAGACACTCTTTATTTGTCCGTCCCTCCCTGTTTACTTCGTCCCTTTTCCCTTCGTCTACATTCACTCTTGTCTTCCCTTCAGCTACCACCTTTATACGTTCATGTGACATCTCCCTTTCCCCTACCCCCTTGGGAAGTTCCTGCTGTCCGTGTCTGTTCTATTCCTCTACCTTGTGCGAAAGCCCAACTACCTACGGCGGCTTCTCGCTCTTTTTTTCTAGACCACTTCCATTCTCATTTCCATGCCATCGCAGTATACACCGATGGTTCAAAGTCGTCTGACGGCGTCAGATTCGCAGCAGTGTTTCCGGACAGCATCGTGCGAGGGCATCTATTACCCTCAGCTAGCATATTTACGGCTGAATTGTATGCCATTCTTGTGGCACTTATCCGTATTGCATCTATGCCTGTGTCACCATTTGTGGTCGTTTCAGACTCCCTTAGTGCTTTACAGGCTATCCGTAAAATTGATACACCTCACCCCCTAGTTCTTCGTATCCAACTTTGGTTACGCCGTATCTCTATCAAGCACAAAGATATTGTTTTTTGTTGGGTCCCTGGTCATGTTGACGTACAGGGCAATGAACAGGCAGACACTGCTGCACAGTCAGTAGTACATGACCTTCCAGTTTCCTATAGAGGTGTTTCTTTTACTGACTATTTTGCGGTCATTGCTACCCACCTTCGCACCCGTTGGCAACAACGCTGGTCTGACCTGCTAAATAACAAACTTTATTCTATTAAACCGAGTATAGGTTTCTGGCCTTCTTCTTGTCACCAGTGTCGAGGTTGGGAGACTACTCTCTCCCGTCTTTGCATCGGCCACACTCGTCTTACTCATGGGTATCTCATGGAATGGCTCCCTGTCCCTCTCTGTGAGCATTGTCAGGTTCCAGTATCTATTCGCTATATTCTGTTGGACTGCCCACTTTATCAACGAGCATGCAGAATTTACCTCTAATGTCGTCTTCGCTCTGCAGCCCTTTCTTTACCTTCCCTTCTTGCTGATGGACCCTCCTTTAATCCTGACTCTCTCATTGACTTTTTGACAGCAACTGACTTACTGCACAAACTCTGAAGGTTATACCTCTAGCACTCCCCTCAGTCCCTTCTACCTCAATTTTTTGCTATTCTGTCTCCCTGCACTATCCACTGTCCTGCTGCACTCCATACCCTACTAATCATCCCTCTCCCTCTTACAACCCATTCTCCCTGCATCCTGCCCTAACCTGCTGCGCTGTATGACCCCTGTGGTTTAGCGCTTCTTTTTGATAATAATAATAATAATAATTGTTGCTACCAACAATAACAAAACCTACAAGAATCTCCTAGGTAAATTTCCCCAAGACACTACTAAAGTTACCTTCAGACTACATAACGAGACAGCTGTTAATAATCTGACAACAGCTATGATTAACATCGACTGGCATAATGAGATAGAATCATACTCAGCTACTGATGAATGTATAATAATTTAAAAAAAAACAAAAAACACTACCTCTATAACAAACTTTGCCCTAAAAAATTAAACAGATCACAGCAAAGAGACTGAATAACACCCAGCATCCAAAAATCCATTAACATTCTAAGCGTTAATCGTCAATCCTTACCAGTCTGATAAGAAAGTCAAAAAAATTGTATTATGAGAACAGATTACATAACATAAAAGGTGATATGAAAAAGACCTGGAAAACCCTATCTGAAATTCTAGGAATTAAAAAGATATCCAAAAATAAAACAATCAAATTAACTAAATCACCTGAACCCCAGCTACTACGAACTGAAACAGCAAACAGACTCAATGTTTTCTTCACCATAGAAAAGAATCTAGCAAGTAAGATCCCAAGCTCAAACACCCGTCCATCAGACTACCTCACGGGCACCTACCCGAATACACTATTCCTAGCTCCAACCAACCTAACTGAAGTCTCACTCATCATCAACACAATTAAAAACAAGGCAGGAGATATAAATAACTTACCACCTTTTATGTACAATAAAGCTTCTCAAGTACTATCACCAATAACTGCAACACTCTTTAACAAATCCATCGAAACCTTCACCTTCCCATAAATTCTTAAAATAGCGAGGGTCACCCCAATCCACAAAGGAGATCAAGCAGACTTGAATAACTATAGACCAATATCTAACTTACCTCTGCTCTCTAAAATCTTTGAAAAATTAATTCATAGGCAGATCTATTCCTACCTCGTCTCACACAACATACTCAACCCCTGTCAGTTTGGATTCAGGACTAATAAAAGCACAAATGACGCTATTATACACATGCTTGAACTAATATACACCGCTTTCGAGAATAAAGAGGTTCCTCTGGGAATCTTCATTGATTTACGTAAAGCTTTTGATACAGTTGACCATGATTTGCTGCACATTAAATTAGCACACTGGCATAAGAGAGCACTCCCTAAACTACCTAACCTGGAGTTTACCTGGAGAGAATTCCAGGGGTCAACGCCCCTGCCGCCCGGTCTGTGACCAGGCCTCATGATGGACCAGAGCCTGATCAACCAGGCTGTTACTGTTGGCCGCACGCAGTCCAACGTACGAACCACAGCCTGGCTGGTCAGGCACCGACTTTAGGTGCCTGTCCAGTGCCTGCTTGAAGACAGCCAGGGGTTTGTTGGTAATCCCCCTGATGTATGCTGGGAGGCAGTTGAACAATCTTGGGCCCCTGACACTTATTGTGTTGTCTCTCAACGTGCTAGTGGCACCCCTGCTTTTCATTGGTAGGATGTTACATCGCCTGCCAAGTCTTTTGCTTTCGTAGGGAGTGACTCTCGTGTGCAAGTTTGGTACTAATCTCTTGAGAATTTTCCACGTGTATATAATAACGTATCTCTTCCGCCTGCGTTCTAGTGAGTACAGGTTTAGGAACTTCAAGCGTTCCCAGTAATTGAGGTGGTTTATCGTTGTTATGTGTGCCGTGAAGGTTTTCTGCACATTTTCAAGGTCAGCAATTTCACCCGCCTTGAAAGGTGCAGTTAGTGTGCAGCAATATTCCAGCCTAGATAGAACAAGCGATCTGTAAAGTGTCAACATGGACTTGGCATCCCTGGTTTTGAAGGTTCTCATTATCCATCCTGTCATTTTTCTAGCAGACGTGGTTGCTACAGTGTTATGGTCCTTGAAGTTTTTAGTTTGATATCTTTATTATGCACCCCATACCCATCCTGTGGGCGGTGAAGGTGAGATCTTCTGACATGATCACTCCCATGTCTTTGACATTAGTTTTTCGCTCTATTGTGTGGTTGGAATTAGTTTTGTACTCCGATGAGATTTTAATTTCCTCACGTTTTCCGTATCTGAGTAATTGAAATTTCTTATCATTGAACTTCATATTGTTTTCTGCAGCCCATTTAAAGATTTGGTTTATGTCTGCTTGGAGTCTTGCAGTGTCTTCAACGGTGGACACTGTCATACAGATTCGGGTGTCATCTGCAAAGGAAGACACGGTACTGTGGGTTATATCCCTGTCTATGTCCGATATGAGGATGAGGAACAGGATGGGAGCGAGTACTTGACCTTGTGGAACAGAGCTTTTCACAGTAGCTGCCTCAGACTTTACTCTGTTGACTACTACTCTTTGTGTTCTACTTGTTAGGAAATTATAGATCCATCTACCAACTTTTCCTGTTATTCCTTTATCACGCATTTTGTGTGCTATTACACCATGGTCACACTTATCAAAGGCTTTTGCAAAGTCTGTGTATATAACATCTGCATTTTGTTTGTCTTCTAGAACATCCAGGACCTTGTCGTAGTAGTCCAGTAGTTGGGACAGACAAGTTTCAAAGGTAATGAGCTCCAGGTAGAGCTGGTCACACTCATGACAAGTTACAAAGGTAATGAACTAGAGCTGGTCACAATCATGACAAGTTACAAAGGTAATGAGCTCCAGGTAGAGCTGGTTACAATCATGACAAGTTACAAAGGTAATGAGCTCCAGATAGAGCTGGTCACAATCATGACAGTTACAAAGGTAATGAATCATAATCACATCATGCATAGTTACAATCATGAACAAATTACAGAGTAATGAGGAACAAACATTCTAGGGATTGCATCCATTGCCCCCAACAACAGATGTTGCAAGGTGCCTGTCCCTCTTCGGCAGGACAGCCAGACAGCCATTGCAAACAGCAGCAGGTTGCACCAGGATCTGCTTGCAGGAGCACCATACTCTCCCCAAGAGGTCAGCGACTTCGCTAGCAGCCCGAGGGAGAGCTGCGCTGGGGACTTGTCAATGTCCTGGTGGACGCCAAGTTGATTGCAGATCCCAGGCCCTCTGTCTGCTGGGAGGGGCTGTTGGTTGTTCCCACTTGGAGCCCTCCGGGTGCCCAGACATCCACCGTGTGCACGGATGTTGAAGCTTGAGGAACTGAGTGCACACTGCCTGTGGCACACCTGACAGCTGCCTCGCGGTCGAACTCCACAGTGCTGCCTCTGCAGTGGAGGTTCCCGTGAGCCCAGCACACCCTGTGCCATAGCTGACATCGTGGGCTGGGAGGGAAAAATCTAGTTGGGGTGGCGCTGGGAGTGGAGTGGGTGAGGCCGGGGGGGGGGTTGAATATTTGAGGCGCAGGGGTGAAGGATTATGAGAGGGTCACTGTTTACCACACATGGGGCAGCCCGGGGAGGGGGTGAACGGCACTGGGCATCTTGAAGTGGCTCCCCAAAACAGTGTTCCCTTCATCTTCACCCACACACCCCGACCCCTCCCCCTGCTGCGTGGGGGAGGGAGGCACTGACTGCTCCCGCCTGACTTGGATACCATCAGCCCCACACACATCACAAACTGTTTAACACTTCCACTATTTACGCTGAAACGATGCACTGGGATGTCCTCTCGCTGCTCTGGAATCTTCCCAGAGCATTCACGCTGAGTCCTGTTCAGTCATGCCGTTGTCAGCCTCTTTGATCAGGAGCTATCCTTGATAATCCAGGAGCTAGCCCACCAAACACCCTACCGCATCGGCTGAAGGTCTGCGTCTGCTGGATTAAAGGCTACCTGTCCAACAGAAAGTCTTCTGTGTTGTTCCAGGGGCATAGAAGTATAACTAAAGACTTTGAATTAGGAACCTCACAGGGAGGTGTGCTCAGTCCCACTCTATTCAATATTCTAATTAATGCATTACTGATTGCTATGCCTAGCCAGCCCCATCATTATATGATTAGTTTTGCTGATGATATAATGATTCACACCACCGGATTCTCCAACACCCAAAACATCCTTAACCATGTACGAGCCTTGTGTCAGGACCTGGGGTTGGTAATCTCTACTGATAAAACAAAGATACTCAATAGGCGTCCTCCTCGACAGAGAGGCACAGTTCGCCAGATCCAGTTGCATGATGGGTCTCTTCTAGAATATGTAACCCGATACAGGTATCTAGGCTTTGAGGTCCCACTACTTGAACCTGTTGTAACGAGACTTTGTCGTCAATACAAAGAAAGGCTGAGAGCACTTAGAGTTGTGGCAGGGTTTCACCCCAGGTATGGTGCTAATGTTAAAATTGTGAAAGTGACGTATCTTGCTTATATTAGATCATTGGTTGATTATGCTGCGCCACTACTTGCTCTTGTGTCTGACTGGAAGCTTGGAGGGCTGGAAAAACTGCAGAACGAAGCAATGAGGATCATTTTAGGATGCCCTCGTACTGCCAAAATTTTAAATATGCAGAAAGTTGATATTCCTAGCATCAGAGATGGTGTTACTGAAAGAAATATCCTAATTGGG
>WNWK01057173.1:0-10815 GCA_009830355.1 Cherax destructor
TGCTAGTAGCTGGTGCTGGTGAGGGGCTGGTGCTGACTAGGGGCGGTTGAGGGTGGTCTGGTGCTGGGGTGCTGGGCTGGTGCGGTTGCGGGGGCTGGTGCTGAGTGGCGTGCTGGTGCTGAGTGGCGTGGTGCTTAGCGTGCTGGTGCTGAGTGCTGTGCTTGTGCTGAGTGGTGCTGGTGCTGAGTGGCGTGCTGGTGCTGAGTGCGTCTGTGCTGAGTAGGTGCTGGTGCTGAGTGGGGTACTGGTGCTGAGTGACGTGCTGGTGCTGAGTGGCGTGCTGGTGCTGAGTGCGTGCTGGTGCTGAGTAGCGTGCTGGTGCTGAGTAGCATGCTGGTGCTGAGTGCTGTGCTGATGCTGAGTGGTGCGCTGGTGCTGAGTGGCGTGCTGGTGCTGAGTGGTGTTCTGGTGCTGAGTAGCGTGCTGGTGCTGAGTAGTGTGCTGGTGCTGAGTGAGGTGCTGGTGCTGAGTTGTGCGCTGGTACTGAGTGGCGTGCTGGTGCTGGGTAGTGTGCTGGTGCTGAGTGAAGTGCTGGTGCTGAGTGGCGTGCTGGTGCTGAGTTGCATGCTGGTGCTAGGTAGTGTGCTTGTGCTCAGTCAGGTGCTGGTGCTGAGTGGCGTGCTGGTGCTGAGTGGCATGCTTGTGCTGAGTAGTGTGCTGGTGCTGAGTGGTGTGCTGGTGCTGAGTGACGTGCTGGTGCTGAGTGAGGTGCTGGTGCTGAGTGGCGTGCTGGTGCTGAGTGCTGTGCTGGTGCTGAGTAGTGTGCTGGTGCTGAGTGGCGTGCTGGTGCTTAGTGGCATGCTGGTGCTGAGTAGTGTGCTGGTGCTGAGTGGCGTGCTGGTGCTGAGTTGCGTGCTCTTGCTGAGTGGCGTGCTGGTGCTGGAATGGGATGTCTCTTTTAAAAAAAATACGGACCCCGGTTTTGCGGATGCGGATGTAAGAATTTTGCGGATCCCCGGGGGATGCGGATGCGGATACGGATATCCGATACCCCCCTAAAAAAAACCCCCCTCCCTTCTTTTGGTTGGTGTGACTTTGTAAATGGCCCCAATGGACCGAAACGTCGTCAAAAACCCCCCCTTCTTTTTTTTTTGTGTATAGGTTTGTACCTTGTGCATGTACTTGTAAAAAAAAACGATTATTATTATTATTAAAAAGGGCCTGACATATGTCGTATGTGGTGTCGTCAGTGACCCCCCCGGGGGGTATGCTGTTAACTGAAACCGAGTTCCGTCATTTTGAAGGAAATTTGGCACCATTTTTCCCCAAAACCCTTTCCCCCCCTTTTTGGGGTTTCCCCGGGTTTTTAATTTTGTTTTTTCTGGGATTAAATTTTAAAAAAAAATTTTCAGGACCAACCTTTAGCTTGCAGATCCGTTTGGGGAATCTTTCCTGGTCTGCCCCCGTTTGTATCCTAAAAGTTTCAGGGGCATCTAAAAAAAGGGCATTGACTCGATTTCTTCTCTTCTGTCATGTCACTTATGTATTTTACCTTGTCTAACCCCCCCATAACACCCACTTTTCCCCAAATCCGATCCCTTTTTCCCCCCGACAATAATTTAAAAAATTTTTTTACGTACTGTGTCGAATGCCTTTTTTTTTTTTTTATTAACACATCGGCCGTTTTTCCCAAAAACGAAGGGTAAAAAAAAAATTTTCATCATCATTCACCCATCACTGTCTTGCCAGGGGGGGTTTTTTTAAAACAGTTTAAAACTGCAACATTAACACCCCCCTTCAGAGTGCAGACACTGTTTTTCCCCCCTCCCAGGACTCAAGTGGGGCCGCCGGTTTCCCTAAATTTCCCTTTTTATAAATGTTACTTTGCTCACCTCCAACAGCACGTCAAGTTTTAAAAAAAACCTTTTTTCTCCCTTCACTCCTATCAAATATGCAAAACATGCTTGCTGGAAGTTCAAGCCCCTGAAAAAAAAACCCCCTTTTTTCCCCCCCCCAAACCCTTTTCCCCAGGGCCCTACCTCCCCTTTTCCCCCACTAAATTTATACACTCTCAAGACATTCTGTCTCGTTCCATTCTCTCTACATGCCCCAACCCAATTTAAAAACCCCCCCCAGCTCTCTGGATAATATTTTTGGGGAACCCCCTTTTTTTTTTTCCAAACCCCAATTCCCCTGCTTTAAATTTCCCCCCACTTTACCTCAGACAGGGAAACTCCACCCCCCCAAACCTTTTCCTTTTTTCAACATTCATTCCCCATCTTCCCCACCCATTAAAGTGTTGGATAACTTCCCCATACTTTCCCCCTTTTTTTCCCCTGGGACAAAGTTCTTTGTCCCCCAAACCCAATGCACCACCCCCCTTTTCCCCCCTTTCCCCGGTTCCCCTTTTACCCCTTTGCCCCCTCTGCTGACATTCCCTCCCAAATATCTGAATAATTACCTCCTCCATACTCTCTCCCCCCAACCCAACCCCAACTTTGTCCCCCCAACCCTTTTTTACCCCCTTACCTTCCTTTTCCTTTTTTTAATTTTTTTTTTTTAAATTTCCCTTCCAAATTCATCCACCAACCTCGGGAACTTTTTTTAAATTTTCCCAAAAACCAAATGTCATCAGCTTTAAAGAAATTTTACAACCCACTTTGTATTTGATTCTTTGTCTTTTACCCCACACCTCTGAACCCCCCCTCTTCTCTTTCTATAAAAAATTTAAAACAACCAGGTCCACCAAAATCCTTGTCTAAGGCCTACTTTCACCAGAAAAATCCCTCTCCTACACCTCCCCGACCCCACTATGTAAAAAAAAGCCCTTCACTGTTTTAAAATAACCCCCAACCCCTTTCCCCAATCCCCTTTAAAACATCTCCCCTTTTTGCCCCTTTCCACCCTATCTTATTTCCAAACCCAAAAATTCCCAAAAAAACCCTTTTCCCTTCCCCAAATCTGTTCACCTATTTTTTTTACTGCAAACATTGGGGCTACACCCCCCTCCTTTTTCCCAAAGCCACCTTTTCCCCTCTCTATTCTGCCTGCCCCCTTTAAATTTTTTTAAATTTAAATCTACCATCATTCCTTTTGGGATCCCCCCAACAGACTTTTCCCCCAAATTTTTTTACCTTTTTGCCCCCCTTTCTTTCATACAAAGGAACAATACCGCTTGCCAGCCCCCAGGTACCTTACACTCTTCCATACATATATTTAAAAAAATACTTCCCCCAAAAAAATATATCTCCGCCTGCTTTTAACATTTCTCCTTTTTTCCCATAAAAACCCGGGTCCTTTCCCCCCCTTTTCCCTTCTACCCCCAGAATTCCCCCCCCACTCACAACGGGCCCTTTCCCCACTCCTACGATTTTTCCCCCCTTGCCCTATACACAAAACACAGTTCCCCCGTCTTCATCAAATTTTTTCAACCCCAAAATTTTCCCCCATTTCCCGGGGTACCCCCAACTCTCCATTTAATAACTCTCCCCCCTATTTTAACTTAAACCCCTTTTTCCCCCGGCTTCCTTCTTTAAAAACTCACCCAAAAACTTTTTTTTTATTTTCAACAAATTTGTTTATAACATTCAACCACCTACTGTAGGGGGCCCCCCACAGTAGGAGCTAAGGCCCCGGGTTTTTTTCTCCAACACGCAAGTTATACTTTTGTTACCCAAATATTATTACTTTTTTCTTTTCCCCTGTTTTTCTCGCAACCCCCGACCCCCAAGGGGTTATTAAATAAGTGACACTAAAACTCGTAAAAACCAAAAAAAAAAGGGGCCCTTTACTGGATTCAAAACGGGGACCCCAGTCCGTATTCAATAAGGGGGACGGAGTTTTAGGGACCTTTCAAACCCCCCCAAAAAAATAACAGTAAGAATAACTTTTACGATGTAAGATTGCCAAACACTTACAAAATGCAAATAATATAGATACGATACAAATAGACGGATCACCACTTCGGGGAAACCCATTAGTAGAAAAACAGTAAAGCAACCAACAAAATCAATCATAAAAACCCTTTTAAAATCCCAAAAAAACAAACTTTTTCCCCTGCATGGATTACATCATCTTTTGTGGGAAAAATGCTGCCACGCCCCTTGTGTAGGCATTAAAAACTCTCCAAAAGAGATATTAAACAAGGGAAGTTTTTTTGGGAAAAGCCCCAAAAGAGACCGAACTTTGGGAAAAAAACCACATCGATATTAAAAGATGACAACTTCTCGGGCTTCAAAAAAAACATGACAGCTTTTTATAACAGTTGGGACAGTAAAAAATCAGGGCCCGGGGATGGTGCTACCCCCCCGGGGGTACAGATGTTGAAATGATCCCAAAAATATATTTAAGAATGGAAAAAAAAAAGGGATGGTGCCTTTTGGAAGAGGGACAGTAGCTCTAGTGAAATAAATGGGGGGGAAACAGGTGTAAAAAGGACACAAAAAAAACAGTGGTAAAAACTAGCAACCCCCGGTAGATAGTAAAAAGGGGGATCCCGGGAAAATTACTGAAGAAAATTCCGGGAAAAAACAGTTGAAGGCCCCTTTTTGTTGCAATAGTAAAAAAAGACACCCCTGAGACAGGAACACACCCCCAAAGGGGGGAACACAGTAAAAAAAAACAGGGCAAACGGAAACCAGGCCTATGTGAATATTATGCACTTGGTATCTGCAGGCATGGAAAATGGGGGAAATCGGGGGGGGGACATAAAATTATGACCCCAGAAAATGCCTTCCCCATATGAAAACAGGCAAAGCAACCTCCCTCCTGAAATTTTTTTCCCCCCCAAAAATGTCCCACACATCAATTCAGGAAAGACAGTGTTATAACTTATTTGGGGCCGGCCCCTTTCCCCCAAAGGGTACAGGCGCACAGAATTTCCAGCCAAAATGGCAAAATGGGGGGTAGGCAAAGCCACTGGGGAGAGAGGGTTTTTTTTTTTAGTGCAAGCTTTTTTTGGAGTGGAATCACAGTCAGTGGCCTCCCCCCCTTTAAAAACAAAAAGAGCCGGAAAAAAGACCCCCATCCCCCCAATACCACCAATCCAATGATTCATCTTTGCTAATATACAGGGTCTAAAGCCAGAAAAAAACAACAAGGTACCTTTCATTGGGGGACTGTTTACAGAGTCAAATGTTTTTTTTTGGGCTTTCACGAGCCCCAATAAGAGATTCACTTGGACAATGAAATATGGCCCCCGGCCCCAACAACCTATACAGGTGTGACAGAGTGAACAGGAAAAGGGGGGTTGGCCTGTATATCCAAAGTCACTTATATGTTCAAAATTTTAAAATGCCTCAAATATGGGGAAGTATTAGCAATAAAGGTCGGGAATAAAACCCTTTTGGTCATCTTGGTTGCCTAAACCCCCCCGGATGCAACGTCCCAAAATTTCCCCAGGAACACCCTTGAAAATTGCCCCCCGTCTGGAAAATCTTCCAGCTCCTGTCCCCAAAAATCTTGCTACTGGGGGATTTCACCCCCCAGGCCCCAAAAAATGGAGGAACATTGCAAACAATGTGGTAGCGGGGAATAACACCGGGGGGCAGCTCAGATGAAAATTCACACATGCATGAACTTTTAAATGTCTGCAAAATTCACCTTAAACCAGCAAATATAGACCCCCCCAAAAAATTAGAAATACGTTTTACCCATCTTCCCCAACAATGATGACCCGATACGAAATGTCATCATATAAAAAAAAAATATACTCAAAAATCAAACCCTTTAAAAAGGCCCCCAAAATGCATGGGGGGAGCCCCAGACCAACAAAATGTGATCAGCCGTGAGGGGGCTTTCTCCAAATTCAACTTCAATAACAAAAAAATTTTAAGGGGGGGGCCAAGTTTTAAACCCCGTCCTAAATGATATAAACCGGGAAGGGTTTTCCCCAACTCACGGATCCCAACCTATGTATAGAACAAATTAACTCTTTTGGACTTGGGGGGTTTTCTCAAGGCAAATTCCCCCTTAAGGAAAAAAAAGGGGAAGATGCAAACTAGAGAAGAGGGGCCCCTTACAGGCGAAGGTAAAAGAATAACGGGGCGGTTCAGGAGGCCAAAATTTCTGAAATACGTAGGGAGACACTAGTCAAAAATAGCAAACATCGAATTAAAACTAAAAAGGGAACTTATAGGGGAACAAGAGACACGGGAAGAACTAAGAGCCATAAATGAAATTGAAAGAAAAAAACCAAAATTTTTTTTTTCCCCTGCAAAAAAAAAAAATCGAGAACAACAAAGTATTGGGCCCCCCCCCCCCAAACCGGGGGGGTTCACAGATGAACGGGGAAAGAGGGCATTTCCCCAGTATGACTCGGGGTTTGTTGGGGGCCCCCAACCAGACTGAAAATCGAAAACCTAAATGATTTTTTTTTTGGGGGGCCCAGAACTTGACAGAAGCTGCCTTTCTGACATCATCAAGACGCCAAATGACTTCGAAAAGGCAATAAATGACATTTCCCATGCACTCCGCCCCCGGGGGCCCGACTCATGGAACTCCGTGTTATCCCCAAAACTGCAAAACCCCTTTTTACATGCTTTTTTAAAACATCCTATGGAGAGGGAGCATGGAAAACTGGGATGTCCCAGCTACTAAAAACAACAGACATGGGGCCCGCTCCACAAAAAGGGGGGGGTAAAGCAAAGCAAAAACTTTTAGACCAATTGCGCTAACGTCCCATATCCTTTTAAAAACTTTGAAAGGGTTCCAAGAAGCAAGATCGCCCCCATCTTGATACCCCATCAATTGCCAACCCAGGACAGCATGGGTTTAGAGCAGGCCGCCCCCCTCTGTCCCAACTCTTTTTGGCCACTACGACAAGGTCCTGGATGCTCTAGAAGATAAACAGAATGCAGATGTTATATACACAGATTTTGCAAAAGCCTTTTTCAAGTGTGACCATGGTGAATAGCACACAAAAAACGTGATAAAGGAATAACAGGAAAAGTTGGTAGATGGATCTATAATTTTCCAAAAACAAGAAAAACAAAAAGAATAAGTCAACAGAGTAAAGTCTGAGGCAGCTACCCCCAAAAAATCTGTTCCACAAGGCACAATCCTTTTCCCCCCCTATTCCTCATCCTCATATCAGACATTGACAGGGATATAAGCCACATTGCTGTGTCTTCCCTTTTTCAGATGACCCCCGGGGAACTGTATGACAGTGTCCCCCGTTGAAGACCCCTGTAAGCCCAACAGACAAAAAACCTCTTTAAAGGGGGTGCAGAAAACAATATGAAGTTCAATGATGAGAAATTTTTTACTCAGATAGGGAAAAAATTAAAAAAATTAAAAATTTTATCAATTCAAAACAATTCCCCCCAAACCCCCGAGGGGAAAAACAATGTCAAAGACCTGGGGTGATCATGTCAGGGGGGTCTCAATTTTTTTAAAGGCCTCCCCCGGGGCAATTGTATCTGCTCAAAAAAAGACAGGATGGATAATGAGAACCTTAAAAAAAGGGGGGTTTCCCAAACCCATGTTAAAATTTTTTTTCAGATCGCTTGTTCTATGGGGGGTGGAATTTTTTTTTCCCCTTTTAATGCCCCTTTTTAAGGCGGGTGAAATTCCCCTTTCCCCCGGGAAAAGTGGGGAGAAAACCCCTTTTACCGCCCGCTAAGTGCGATAAACCACCCCCAACTACGGGGGGAAGGGTTCCTAAACCTGTAATTTCTGGGGAAGCAGGCGGGGGAGATCATTTTATATACACATGGAAAAATTCTGGGGGTTTTGTACCAAACTTGCACAAAAAAAACCCCCCCAAAAGCAAAAAACTGGGAGGCGATGTAACATCCCCCCAATGAAGAGCAGGGTGCCACTAGCATTTTAGGGACAACACAATAAGTGGGGGGGGGCCCCCAAATTGTTCAACTCCTCCCAGCTTACATCGGGGGGGGTTAACAACCCCCGGCTTTTCTTCGCAGGCACTGGACAGGCACCTCAATTTGGACCTGATCAGCCGGGCTGTGGTTCGTACATTGGACTGCCCCGGCCAGCAAAAAGCCGGGGGTTATCAGGTTTGGTCCAACAGGGGGCCCCGGCCCGGGGGGGCCCGAAAGGGGTAAAACCCCGGAATTCTCCAAAAGACTCCCCGGGGGCCCCTCTCATTTCTTTTTTTAAATTCTTGACCACTCTCTTAACCTCTTTTTTTTTTCTTCATATACTCTTCCCCCCTTGCATCCCCTTCTACTTTGAAAAAAACCCTCATATCCAACTTTTTTCCTTTTTTTACTCTACATCATCATTCCACCAATCGCTCTTCTTCCCTCCCGCAACCCCTTTTTGTAAAACCAAAATTCTCTTTTAAAACTCTAACACTACATTCTTTTCCCCCCTCCATACATCTTCAACCCCATTTTTCCACACTCTCACTAAAACCCCTCCCCTCCCCAAAGTTGTTTATATCTTACCCTTTTAATGCCTCCTCTTTTTTTTTATAAACCTTCACCTCTCTCTTACTTACTGCTTCTATTTTCCTTGTTTTCCCTCTACCTTTTTTTCCCCCCTTTGCTTTTAACTAAAAAGTGATCCCCATATATCTGTGGCCCCCATAAACATGTCATCCTGAAGTCTACTTAACAGTCTTTATCCCCCCAATACATAGTCCAACAAAACTGTCATTACGCCCCCCATCATATCTTGTATACTTATTTTTTTCCCCTTTTTTTTAAAAAAAAGTATTTTTTCCATAACTTAAACCCCTTTCTTAAAAAAGTTCAATCCAAAAAGGGTCCCCTTTTTATTTAACCCCCACCCCAATCTTTCCCCCCCCACCCCCCCTACATGTTTCTCCTACTTTAGCATTTAGGGGCCCCCACTACAATTACCCCTCCCCTTGGTTAAAAAATTTCCCATACATCTCCCAAAATCTCTCTCTCTCCTCTACACTCCTCTCTTTCCAGGGGGATACACGCTTTTGCCCCTTTCCCCCTCCGACCCCCCTTTTTTAATCCACATAATCCCCTTAATTTTACATTTTTTTTCCCTCTTTCTCCTTCCAAACTGGCCTTCAACATTATTGCTACCCCCCCTTTTTAGCTCTAACTCTCTCAGATCCCCCTCTCTGTCTTGCCCGATTTTTAAAAAAGGGTTGGTTAAGGGTTTCTACCTTTATTTACATGATAAAAGGCTGTTATCTTCATCAGCTTTTAAAAAACCCTTTTTAGTGTTATGAGAAAAACAAGTGGAAAAGGGGGGTGAAGTTTGGGGCCATCTGTGGGCAAGCGATTTCAGTTTCCCCTTTAGTCAAAAAGATTTTATTTCGTTGATGTTATTATGCTGTGCAACATGTTCCAGACACAAGTCATCCTGGGGTGAAGTGATGTTCTTGAAAGATACAGTCCGAGTGTAGTTGCTGTTTGCTGCCTGTCTTGTTGTGTAGCTCATTTCGCATAACAGTAAACCCCCCCCTACCCCCCCACTGTTGAAGGCTCTCCTGAAATTGCAGATCTGCTCAAGCCGGGGCCAAAAGCGAACGAGTGTTCTTGCTCTGTCCTGTCAAGATGTTGCAAATGAGATGGGGGCATGCTGAATTATGGTTATGAGCGTATTTTTCCTTGTATAGAATCTTGCAACTTTTCTGAAGCAGATGAGTGATGTGTCTTAGATATGTCTCGGGTTCTACTGTAAGCTTCCCGGGGCCCCTTTGTTTTGCAAGATTTACGTGTTTCTTCATTGTGTTTAAAATCCAAATTTTACCTCAAGGATTTTAACCTCATCCTTGGGGTTTCCCACACTTTCATTCCTCTTTCCACTGCCCAGCATTACTCTCTTTCCTAAATTTTTATCTTATAATAGGGAAATCTGACTGGTTCATGAGACAAGAATTCCATCACTAAAACAATCCGGCTGTTGCTTATGAATCCCGGGTAGCGCACTCGGGTTTACACACTGAGGTCCGGGGATCGAATCTCCGGTACGGCTGGAAAAAATTAAGGGGGGAAGGGTTTCCCTAAGACACCTGCTGTCCCTGTTCCCCCTCAGTGTAAAATGGGTACCTGGGGGGTTATCGTCTTGGGGTTTGGGGCGCATCCTGGGACAAAACTGACCTAATTTGCCCGAAATGCTCAGCATAACAAACGGCTTTCTATATAGTAGTATGTCATTGATGTCAGCTATGGTCCCATATACCTTGTACATGTACTTGTAGAAATAAAAAATATTATATTATATTATATTATTTAAAACCCTTTCATACAATGTATGTCAGTGACACTGGCCTAAAATTTTTAAAATTACCTGACAGTTCCTCTTTTTAAATGTCCCACCTCTTCAAGGGGGCTCCTTTTTCCGTGGGTGAAGAGGTTTTGGGCCGAGGGGAAATTTGGGCCCCTTTTTGGGCTTCTTCCTCCCGACCGAACCTAATTACCCCCAATCCCCCCCCCCTTTTTCCCCTTTTCCCCCCTCCTCCTTTTTTTCCCCTTTTTTTTCCTCTTCCTCCTCATCCCTCCCTTATTTCCCCTTTCCCCTTTTTAAGGAAAACTTCCCCCACAGGCATTTAGTTCCTAGGTAGGGGGAAAAGGGGATCGTGGTTCCCCCTTCTTTGAGGGGCCTTGGCGGTGGTGTAGTTTGCCGTGGAATCTGGGTCGTTTGGGGATGTCCCGATCCCCCTCTGGTCTCCCCCGGGGGGGGCCTTGGGTATCTTTTTGGGGGACGGGGGTATCTCTGGGGCCACCTTTCCCATTCCGAGGGTGGTGGCCGAAGGCGATATCTTTGTGGCGGATATCCAGCCGCCCCCTTTTCCCCTGAGGTGGCTCGGTGGATGTGGGGGTTTCCATCCCGGTTGCTGGTTTACTGGCATGAAGGGTAGGGTAGCATCTGCACTACTTGCGGGGTTTAGGGCCTCTTGGGCGCGGAGGGGGGGGTTTAGTCCCC
>WNWK01057174.1:0-10814 GCA_009830355.1 Cherax destructor
TGTGTGTTGCTCATAAGTGTATGTTGTTGGTTCTTGCGAGTGTTATCTGTCCATGTGTGTGTGTGTGTGTGTGTGTGTGTGTGTGTGTGTGTGTGTGTGTGTGTGTGTGTGTATGTTGCCTGTTTTGTGTGTTTGTGAGTGTATGTGTTATCAGTTCATGTGCTTGTATCAGATCATGTGTGTATTATCTGTTCATGACTCTTGGGACGTCATTTATCTGATTCTTGGCTGCTATCTGTGCCAGCGTCAACTACAGTCTGCTGGATCAGCAGTGTTGTACATAAAAAAATGGTTATAACTATGACCATAATTTTTAAAAGGGTGGTCCGGTAAGCCAGCGGAAGGTCTCGGTCATATGACCCGCGTCAGGAAACACTTGCCCTGTTTCCAGACGAACCTTACCTAACCTGAGCAGTGTTGTAGAGGAGATTGTCAAGGTGGGGGTTGAGACAACAAGTTGGGGGTGGAGACAGCAAAGTGGGGGTGGAGACAGCAAGGTGGGGGTGGAGACAGCAAGGTGGGGGTGGAGACAACAAGGTGGGGGTGGAGACAGCAAGGTGGGGGTGGAGACAGAAAGGTGGGGGTGGAGACAGCAAGGTGAGGTGGAGACAGCAAGGTGGGGGTGGAGACAGCAAGGTGGGGGTGGAGACAGCAAGGTGGGGGTGGAGACAGCAAGGTGGGGGTGGAGACAGCAAGGTGGTGGTGGAGACAGCAAGGTGGTGGTGGAGACAGCAAGGTGGTGGTGGAGACAGCAAGGTGGGGTGGAGACAACAAGGTGGGGGTGGAGACAGCAAGGTGGGGTGGAGACAGCAAGGTGGGGGTGGAGACAGCAAGGTGGGGGTGGAGACAGCAAGGTGGGGGTGGAGACAGCAAGGTGGGGTGGAGACAGCAAGGTGGGGGTGGAGACAGCAAGGTGGGGTGGAGACAGCAAGGTGGGGGTGGAGACAGCAAGGTGGGGGTGGAGACAGCAAGGTGGAGGTGGAGACAGCAAGGTGGGGGTGGAGACAGCAAGGTGGGGGTGGAGACAACAAGGTGGGGGTGGAGACAGCAAGGTGGGGGTGGAGACAGCAAGGTGGGGGTGGAGACAGCAACGTGGGGGTGGAGACAGCAACGTGGGGGTGGAGACAGCAACGTGGCGTGGAGACAACAAGGTGGTGGTGGAGACAGCAAGGTGGGGGTGGAGACAGCAAGGTGGGGGTGGAGACAGCAAGGTGGGGGTGGAGACAGCAAGGTGGGGGTGGAGACAGCAAGGTGGGGGTGGAGACAGCAAGGTAGGGGTGGAGACAGCAAGGTGGTGAGGAGACAGCAAAGTGGGGGTGGAGACAGCAAGGTGGGGGTGGAGACAGCAAGGTGGGGGTGGAGACAGCAAGGTGGGGGTGGAGACACCAAGGTGGGGGTGGAGACACCAAGGTAGGGGTGGAGACAGCAAGGTGGGGGTGGAGACAGCAAGGTGGGGGTGGAGACAGCAAGGTGGGGGTGGAGACAGCAAGGTGGGGGTGGAGACAACAAGGTGGGGGTGGAGACAGCAAGGTGGGGGTGGATACAGCAAGGTGGGGGTGGAGACAGCAAGGTGGGGGTGGAGACAGCAAGGTGGGGGTGGAGACAGCAAGGTGGGGGTGGAGACAGCAAGGTGGGGGTGGAGACAGCAAGGTGGGGGTGGAGACAGCAAGGTGGGGGTGGAGACAGCAAGGTGGGGGTGGAGACAGCAAGGTGGGGGTGGAGACAGCAAGGTGGGGGTGGAGACAGCAAGGTGGGGGTGGAGACAGCAAGGTGGGGTGGAGACTGCAAGGTAGGGGTGGAGACAGCAAGGTGGTGGTGGAGACAGCAAAGTGGGGGTGGAGACAGCAAGGTGGGGATGGAGACAGCAAGGTGGGGTGGAGACAGCAAGGTGGGGGTGGAGACACCAAGGTGGGGGTGGAGACACCAAGGTAGGGGTGGAGACAGCAAGGTGGGGGTGGAGACAGCAAGGTGGGGGTGGAGACAGCAAGGTGGGGGTGGAGACAGCAAGGTGGGGGTGGAGACAACAAGGTGGGGGTGGAGACAGCAAGGTGGGGGTGGAGACAGCAAGGTGGGGGTGGAGACAACAAGGTGGGGGTGGAGACAGCAAGGTGGGGGTGGAGACAGCAAGATGGGGTGGGAGACAGCAAGGTGGGGGTGGAGACAGCAAGGTGGGGGTGGAGACAGCAAGGTGGGGGTGGAGACAGCAAGGTGGGGGTGGAGACAGCAAGGTGGGGGTGGAGACAGCAAGGTGGTGGTGGAGACAGCAAGGTGGGGGTGGAGACAGCAAGGTGGGGGTGGAGACAGCAAGGTGGGGGTGGAGACAGCAAGGTGGGGGTGGAGACAGCAAGGTGGGGGTGGAGACAGCAAGGTGGTGGTGGAGACAGCAAGGTGGGGGTGGAGACAGCAAGGTGGGGGTGGAGACAGCAAGGATAATGAGAAAATTGTTGAGATCATAGCGATGATGATCGGAAAGGGAGAGAGAGAACAAGTGAGGTGATGAAGATAAGACACAAACACTGACTGAAAGAAGAGGAAACACGGGCGATATAAGTGGAAGTTGAAGATTCAGATATAACTTGGGAGGAACTTAGATATTGTTTACCTTGTGAGAGGTGAGGGAGTGGTGCAATCCTTGACCAGCAAGCCCAAGCGGTTTTAAAGGTATATACACACACACACACACACGCGCACACACACACACACACACACACACACACACACACACACACAACACACACACACGCACACACACACACACACACACACACACACACACACACACACACACACACACACACACACGACACGAGTCACAGCAGTCACGCGCGTTTTGAGCTCCGCTAAATTGGGTCGTATTGCGTGGTCCTAGGGGGAATCCGAGTGCAACAAACAGGCGTGGGCATAGGCTAAAGTGTCATACTCAGTTATAACCAAAAAGCAGGGAAATACAAGTGATCTTAGAGGAAAAAAACATAATAAATAGTGGACAGTGCCAGTGAGGGGAGACCGTGTTAGGCCTAACAGCGGTTGCCACACAGCAGGAAGTCGAGAATTTATCGTAGTGAACTATAATGCAGTGGGGAGCATATCTACTGGAGGCACCCAAGTAAAGGAGATAAGTGCAAGACAAGCAGTGAACAATACGGTGTTTGCATAAAGTGAGCCCAATAGAAGAGAAACGAAGAGGTACAGTACCCAGCAGTACCCAGCAGGGCGCCACACCAGGAGAATAACGACAATTCAGACCCAGCAGACATCGAATGTAATGTACTAAATCCTAGTTGTGGTTTGCAGGTTTGCAGGTTTCTGGCCCTGAGTTGCTGAAGCTGTGGGACAAATCCCTGCTCGTAGGAGCTGAATTCATAGTATAGTTCATAGTTCGGAAGACAAGTCAGGGAGCAGGGCTACCAACCAAATGTACACACGTGTACGCACGCCACACACACATACACTTGAAGTAGTCAGGATATAGACATAGTACCATACAATTGTTCGTGTAGTAGCAACAATATTATTACCAGTTTATAAGTAGCAACTATTAGTAGCAGTGCTTAGTAAGATTACAGAATTAGATTTACAATAGATAAAGACTGTGGAAGAGGTGCCAAGACGCACACACACACGTACACGCTTGAAATAGTCAGGGTGTAGTAGACCATACAGCTGTTCTTGTATTAGCAATTATATTTTTATCAGTTATATAGGAAGTAGTATTCTTTTTAGTTTTTGTAGCTAAGTAAGGTAGGAAGAAAATTCAAATACGTGGGCGGAGTGCAGGCGCGGTGAGCCAGAGGTAAACATACACACGCACACACAGTGAGGACAGGCGCACACACACACACGTACACACATACACTCAGTTAGGCCTAGCATTGACCAGTAGACCACTACCCATTTCCATACAAACCCCGTAATCCTCCCACGCTCACGCACACACACACACACACACACACACACACACATACGCTCACACACACGCACACACTCTCTCTATACCCTCTATACCCTTTGGTATCACTATCCAGTTATAGAACTAGTACTAGCAAAATCCTAGATTAATATTAGGAGAGTAGCCAACTAGTACTAGCAAAATCCTAGATTATTATTAGGAGAGTAGTCCAAACTTCTGAAACCTATCTCCCCCCCTGCTCTCTCCCCCGCTCTCCCCCCACTCTCTCCCTCCCTCTCTATACCTCCCCTTCTCCCTCTCACACACACCCTCCCCTCTCTATACCTCCCCTCTAAACCTCCCTCTACCACTCTCTATACATCTATACCTCTATACCTCTATACCTCTCCCCTCCCGATCCCTCCCCTCCCTCTCCCTACCTCTCCCTAACCCTCCCTACCCCTCTCCCTCTCCCTACCTCTCTAGTTTTAGCAATATTCTAGCTGTCCTCTCTAGTACTAGCAATATTCTAGCTTAATAGTTAGGAGAGTAGTCCAAACTTTCTGAAAACCTATATCCCCCACTCTCTCCCTCCCTTCTCCCTCAAACGCACACCCCTCTCCCTCTATATACCCCCTCTCCCCTATCTCCCTCCCCTTCTCCCTCACACACAAACCCCTCTCTATACCTCCCTCTTCCCCATCTCCCCTCCATATCCCTCCCTCTCCCTCTCCCTACCTCTCTCTCACTCCCTCTCCCTCCCTCTCTTCTCCCACCCCCTATTCCTCCCTCTCCCTCTATCTCTATCTTCCTCCATCTCTCTACCTCCCTCTCTCTCCCTCTACCTATCTCTCTTCCTACCTCTCTACCTCCTCCTCTCTCCCTCTCCCTCTTGCTCTCTTTCTCTCTCCTCTATCCACCCTCTTCTACATTTCCTCTAAGCTAGCTCTCTCCCCCCCACCCCCATCCCTATCCTTTCTCCGTTTCTCCCTCAACCCCTTCCTTACCCCTCTTACTCCTTTCTCCTGACACCTCAATACAACCACAAGGGACTCAGTGGGAAGATGGGTGGCTCAGAGGGGGTGTCTACAAGGAAGAAGATGGCCGATCAGGGAAGGCAACAGTGGGAGGAAGAAATTTCTAGAAGGGAGAAGGAATGGGAGAGGAAGATATTGGTGATCACCGAGGAGCTCGATGAAAGGAATAAGGAATGGGAGAGGAAACTATTGGTGATCAGCGAGGGAATGGAGAAGAGGATAGCTGAGGAGAGTAGAAAATGGGTAATGCAAGCCAAAAAAGCGGAAGCCAGGATCCAGACCCTAGAAGAGAAGCTGCAGGGACTGACACAGAATAGAGACAACAGTACCTGGCAGGAAACAACGCTTGGGGCCTGTGCACCAGGCACAGCCAAAGGGAATGAGGAGAAAGGAGGAGAACTCGGGTACGCACAGGCACTGGCAGGCACACATGGGGCCCGAAGCAAGACGAGCAGGATAACAACACACGAGAGGGATATAGAAGAAGCAGCCAGGGTCACGAAGAGCACCACAGGAACAACGAATGGGAGCACAGAAACAACATATGAGAGGGTAGACAAAACAGCAGACACGCTAAACATGGAGACCCCAACAACACACTGCAGCGGACAGGGACGTAAGAGCAGACCGACACACAAAGGAACACGGGAATACATTCATGACAGCACCGGGAGAGGATAATGCACCTTTGACAAGGCAATGGGAGACACAGTGGGAGGAGGAAAGGGAGAAGTCGATTTTCATCTATGGCCTGAAGGAAGTTGAAGGAGACACCCACGACAGAAGGAAACAGGAGGAGACAGAACAGATCGATGGTACAATGCTAGCAATAGGGGGAGACTCATCCCAAGTGACAAATTTTCGGAGAATCGGGTGGTACACAAAGGGAAGAAATCGACCCCTCAAGGTAATATTCAAGGCAGAATCAGCCCGTGCCATGATCCTGCAAGAGAAAGCTCGGCTGAGGACGAACCAGGGGTACCGTATATCTAGATATCTAGATCGAGACAGAACACAGGAAGAAAGGGAGGCCTGGAGGGAGAGGATAAGAAGGAGAAGAGAGGGGGGAAGGGAGACAGTGAGATACGGAGGACACCAAGCCCAAGCAGGACAAACACACACACTGGAAATACCCTCAGCGGGCCTCATATCACAAACAACCCACGACACCCATACACTCTAGCACCACACCCACTTATCAGGCCCCCTGTCCCCACCCTAGCAAATGAAAACCCACCGTCACAGTTACCCCCCACCCCCACCTCAAGCTGCACCCCACCTGCCCATACCCCAACCATACAATCACCCCCACCCATGCTCCAACCCCCTGCGGGCACCCTGCCCACACCCCCATTCCGCCAAGATCTCCCCAGGGCCACAGTATTGGAAACAAGGTTGAAGGTTTGGTACACAAATGTGGATGGAATTACGAATAAGTATGAAGAGTGGAATGAAAGAATAGATGAGGCCTCCCCAGACATCATAGTGGTCATAGAAACTAAACTAAATGAGACAGTAACAGATGCAATCTTCCCACAGGGATATCAGATCCTGAGGAAAGATAGGAGGAGCAGGGGGGGGTGGAGGGGTCGCACTGCTTGTAAGGCACCGTTGGAGATTCGAGGAAATGGTAAGAGTGGAGGGGGGTAGAGAACGGGATTTCATAGTAGGTACCATCCAGACTGGGGAGCATAAGATAATCATTGCAGTGATGTATAACCCACCACAGAACTGCAGGAGGCCAGGAGAAGAATACGATGAGAACAACAGAGCATTAATGGACACCCTGGCGGAGGTGGCAAGAAAAGCACACATGAGCAGAGCGAAGCTACTGGTCATGGGAGATTTCAACCACAGGGAGATCGACTGGGAGAACCATGAACCACGTGGGGGTCCAGAAACTTGGCGAGCCAAGATGATGGACGTGGTACTAGAAAACCTGATGCACCAACATGTCAGGGACACGACCAGAGAGAGGGGAGAAGATGAACCAGCAAGACTGGACCTTGTATTCACCCTGAACAGCTCAGATATTGAAGACATAACGCACGAGAGCCACCTGGGAGCCAGTGACCATATGGTGCTTAGCTTTGAATACATTGTAGAGCTACAGGTGGAGAGGGGAAACAGTACCGATAGAGACAAACCAGACTTTAAAAGAGGAAACTACACGGGCTTGAGGAATTTCCTGCAGGACATCCAGTGGGAAAGGGAAATGGAAGGACTGACAATAAATGAAATGATGGAATACGTAGGGGCAAAGTGCAAGGAGGCAGAGGAACGCTTTATACTCAGAGGCAAATGTTTAAATGGGAAGGCCAGAAAGAGCCCCTGGTTTACCCAAAGGTGCAGGGAGGCAAAGAATCAGAGTATCAGAGAATGGAAACGGTACAGAAGGCAAAGAACCCAAGTAAACAAAGAGATTAGTAGAAGAGCTAGAAACGAGTATGCACAAGTACGGAGGGAGGCCCAGAAACAGTACGAAAACGACATAGCATCGAAAGTTAAGTCCGACCCGAAACTGATGTTCAGTCACATCAGAAGGAAGACAACAGTCAAGGACCAGGTGATAAGGCTGAGGAGAGAAGATGGGGAACTCACAAGTAATGATCAAGAGGTATGTGAGGAGCTCAACTTGAGGTTTAAGGAAGTATTCACAATGGAGGAAGGAAGGCAGCTGGGTAGACAGGACATGGTTCGTCACCAACAAGGGATGTACCAAGTGCTAGAGGGCATACACACAACTGAGGAGGAAGTGAAGCAGTTACTCAGTGACCTCGATACCTCAAAGGCGATGGGTCCGGACAATATCTCCCCGTGGGTTCTTCGGGAAGGAGCTGAGGTACTGAGTGTACCACTTACCACAATATTCAACACATCCCTTGAAACTGGGCAGCTACCTGAGGTATGGAAGAAGGCCAACGTAGTCCCCATTTTTATAAAAGGAGACAGAAAAGAGGCACTAAATTATAGACCGGTGTCACTTACATGTATAGTGTGCAAAGTCCTGGAGAAAATCATCAGGAAAAGAATGGTGGAACACCTTGAGCGGAACAGGATAATAAACACCAGACAGCATGGATTCCGGGAAGGCAAATCCTGTGTAACAAACCTCCTAGAGTTCTATGATAAAGTAACAGAGGTAAGGCAGGAGAGAGAAGGGTGGGTTGATTGCATTTTCCTGGACTGCAGGAAGGCCTTCGACACAGTTCCTCACATGATATTAGTAAAGAAGTTGGAAGAACAAGCAGGTATAACAGGAAAGGCACTGGAATGGATCAGGGAATACCTCAAAGGGAGGCAACAACGGGTCATGGTGCGTGGTGAGGTATCACAGTGGGCACCTGTGACGAGCGGTGTACCGCAGGGGTCAGTCCTAGGACCAGTGTTATTCCTGGTATATGTAAATGACATGACGGACGGGATAGACTCAGAAGTGTCTCTATTCGCGGATGATGTGAAAATAATGAGGAGAATCACATCGGAAGAGGACCAGGCAGGGCTGCAAACAGACCTGGACAAGCTCGACATCTGGTCTAGCAGTTGGCTTCTCGAATTCAATCCCTCCAAATGCAAAGTCATGAGGATCGGAGAAGGGCAAAGAAGACTGCTGACAGAGTACAAGCTAGGCGGACAAAGGCTACAAACCTCGGCAAAGGAGAAAGACCTTGGAGTGAGTATAACGCCTAGCACGTCTCCGGAGGCACACATCAACCAGATAACTGCGGCAGCATATGGGCGTCTGGCAAACCTTAGATTAGCGTTCCGTTACCTTAACAAGGAATCGTTCAAGACACTGTATACCGTGTACGTCAGGCCCATACTAGAATATGCAGCACCAGTCTGGAACCCACACCTGGTCAAGCACGTAAGGAAACTAGAGAAAGTGCAAAGGTTTGCGACAAGGTTAGTTCCACAACTCAGGGGTCGGTCTTATGAAGAAAGGTTGAGGGAAATAGGACTAACAACACTGGAGGAAAGAAGGGTCAGAGGTGACATGATAACGACATACAAAATACTGCGGGGAATTGACAAGGTAGATAGTGACAGGTTGTTTCAGAGTGGGAACACAGAAACAAGGGGACACAACTGGAAGCTGAAGACTCAGATGAGTCAAAGGGATGTCAGGAAACATTTCTTCAGCCACAGAGTAGTCAGGAAGTGGAATGGACTAGAAAAAGATATAGTGGAGGCAGGAACCATACATAGTTTTAAGACAAGGTATGATAAAGCTCATGGAGCAGGGAGAGCAGAGACCCAGTAGCAGACAGCGAAGAGGCGGGGCCAGGAGCTGAGTCTCGACCCCTGCAACCACAATTAGGTGAGTACAATTAGGTGAGTGCACACACACACACACACACATGGTACGTGATGAGGTATCACAGTTGGCGTCTGTGACGAGCGGGGTCTCACAGGTGTCAGTCCTAGAACCAGTGCTATTTTGGTATATGTGAATGACATGACGGAAGGAATAGACTCAGAAGAGTCCCTGTTAGCAGATGATGTGACGTTAATGCGGAGAATTAAATCAGATGAGGATCAGGCAGGACTTCAAAGAAACCTGGACAGGATGGACACCTGGTCCAGCAACTGGTTTCTCGAATTTAACCCCGCCAAATGCAAAGTCATGAAGATCGGGGAAGAAAAAAGAAGACCGCAGACAGAGTATAGGCTAGGTGGCCAAAAACTGCAAACCTCGCTCAAGGAGAAAGATCTTGAGGTGAGTATAACACGGAGCACGTCTTCTGAAGCACACATCAACCAGATAACTGCTACAGCATATGGGCGCCTGGCAAACCTGAGAATAGCGTTCCGATACCTTAGTAAGGAATCGTTCAAGACACTGTACACCGTGTACGTCAGGCCCATACTGGAGTATGCAACACCAGTTTGGAACCCACACCTGGTCAAGCACGTCAAGAAATTTGAGAAAGAGCAAAGGTTTGCGACAAGGTTAGTTCCTGGCTATGGAAACTCGGCCTGACGACACTGGAGGACAGGAGTATTAGGGGAGACATGATAACGACATACAAAATACTGCATGGAATAGACAAGGTGGGCAGAGACAGGATGTTCCAGAGAGGGGACACAGAAACAAGGGGTCACAATTGGAAGTTGACGACTCAGTTGAGTCAAAGGGATGTTAGGAAGTATTTCTTCTGTCATAGAGTTGTCAAGAAGTGAAATAGTCTAGCAAGAGATGTAATGGAGGCAGGAACCATACATAGCTTTAAGATGAGGTATGATAAAGCTCATGAAGCAGGGAGAGAGAGGACCTAGTAGCGATCAGTGAAGAGGCGGGGCCAGGAGCCCTGCAACCACAATTAGGGGAGTAATTAGGTGAGTACACACACACACATGCACACACACACACACACACACATGCACACACACACACACACACACACACACACACACACACACACACACACACACACACACACACACACACACACACACACACACACACACACACACACACACACACACACACACACACACACACACACACACACACACACACATATACACCACCACACACAACATGCACAACACCACTCACACACACACACACACACACACAACACACACCACAACACAAACCACACACACACACACACACACAACACACACACTCCACACACACACACACACACACACACACACACACACACACACACACACACACACACACACAGGTGTTATTAACCATCCGGGGTTTATCTTAAGTACTTAAGTATTGATAAGTAAGATACTTCTCTAACTGTCAGGTATCTTTATTAAGAAACATTTCTCCTACACAAGACCACTGATGTTGCTCCTCTGTATTACACTGAAGACGTCTACCAGCACTGTCTTCTTGCACATCTACTGTCATGTCAAGTCTA
>WNWK01057175.1:0-10814 GCA_009830355.1 Cherax destructor
GCTAGAAAATGTGCTAAAATCGTATTTTATTGCATATTTCGACGTTTTAGAGCGTTTGAGTGCTTTTCTGGCAAAACTCATTTTTAGCTAAAATACTTACATTTTACACTTTTAAATAGAATTTCTACTGCAATTGAAATTTATGGGAAAAGTAAGCAAAATTTTATGATTTTCTTTTAGGAAGCTTACTCATAGGTATATTTTATCTAAAAATAGTTTTTCAAAAATCCTTGAAAATGCCTTTAAAATCGTCAAAAATGCAATAAAATCAAGTTTTATAGCATTTTTAATATTTATTAATTATTTACATATTTTTAAAAATCCATTAAAAATCTAAAAAATCAATATTTTTATAGAATATTTCATATTATTTTCAAAAATACATGAAAATTAAAAAGCTCAGAAAAATGTGCTAAAATCGCATTTTATGGCATATTTCGACGTTTTAGAGCGGTTTGATGCTTTTCTGACAAAACTCATTTTTAGCTAAAATACTTAGATTTTCACACTTTTAAATAGAATTTCTACTGCAATTGAAATTTATGGAAAAGTAACAAAATTTTATGATTTTCTTTTAGGAAGCTTACTTCATGGTATATTTTATCTAAAAATAGTTTTCAGAAAATCCTGAAATGCCTTAATCGTCAAAATGCAATAAAATACGTTTTATAGCATTTTAATATTTATAATTTTACATTTTTTAGAAAATACAAAAAATTATAAATATTTTTTTAGAATATTTATATTTTATCTAAAAAATGTTTTCAACATGAAACATTAAAAAGCTAGAAAAATGTGCTAAAATCGTATTTTATTGCATATTTCGACGTTTTAGAGCGTTTGAGTGCTTTTCTGGCAAAACTCATTTTTAGCTAAAATACTTACATTTTCACACTTTTAAATAGAATTTCTACTGCAATTGAAATTTATGGGAAAAGTAAGCAAAATTTTATGATTTTCTTTTAGGAAGCTTACTCATAGGTATATTTTATCTAAAAATAGTTTTCAAAAATCCTTGAAAATGCCTTAAATCGTCAAAAATGCAATAAAATCAAGTTTTATAGCATTTTGAATATTATTAATTATTTACATATTTTTAAAAATCCATTAAAAATCTATAAAAATCAATATTAATTTAGAATATTTCATATTATTTTCGAAATATACATGAAATTTAAAAAGCTCAGAAAATGTGCTAAAATCGTATTTTATTGCATATTTCGACGTTTTAGAGCGGTTTGAGTGCTTTTCTGGCAAAACTCATTTTTAGCTAAAATACTTACATTTCACACTTTTAAATAGAATTTCTACTCAATTGAAATTTATGGGAAAAGTAAGCAAAATTTTATGATTTTCTTTTAGGAAGCTTACTATAGGTATATTTTATCTAAAAATAGTTTTCACAAAATCCTTGAAAATGCCTTAAATCGTCAAAAATGCAATAAAATCAAGTTTTATAGCATTTTGAATATTATTAATTATTTACATATTTTTAAAAATCCATTAAAAATCTATAAAATCAATATTATTTAGAATATTTCATATTATTTTCGAAATATACATGAAAATTAAAAAGCTCAGAAAAATGTGCTAAAATCGTATTTTATTGCATATTTCGACGTTTTAGAGCGGTTTGAGTGCTTTTCTGGCAAAACTCATTTTTAGCTAAAATACTTAGATTTTCACACTTTTAAATAGAATTTCTACTGCAATTGAAATTTATGGGAAAAGTAAGCAAAATTTTATGATTTTCTTTAGGAAGCTTACTCATAGGTATATTTTATCTAAAAAATAGTTTTCAGAAAATCCTTGAAAATGCCTTAAATCGTCAAAAATGCAATAAAATCAAGTTTTATAGCATTTTGAATATTTATAATTATTTACATATTTTTAAAAATCCATTAAAAATCTATAAAAATCAATATATTTATAGAATATTTCATATTATTTTCGAAAATACATGAAACATTAAAAGCTCAGAAAAATGTGCTAAAATCGTATTTTATTGCATATTTCGACGTTTTAGAGCGGTTTGAGTGCTTTTCTAAAACTCATTTTTAGCTAAAATACTTAGATTTTCACACTTTTAAATAGAATTTCACTGCAATTGAAATTTATGGGAAAAGTAAGCAAAATTTTATGATTTTCTTTAGGAAGCTTACTCATAGGTATATTTTATCTAAAAATAGTTTTCAGAAAATCCTTGAAAATGCCTTAAATCGTCAAAAAATGCAATAAAATCAAGTTTTATAGCATTTTTGAATATTATTAATTATTTACATATTTTTAAAAATCTATTAAAAATCTATAAAAATCAATATTTTATAGAATATTTCATATTATTTTCGAAAATACATGAAACATTAAAAAGCTCAGAAAATGTGCTAAAATCGTATTTTATTGCATATTTCGACGTTTTAGAGCGGTTTGAGTGCTTTTCTGGCAAAACTCATTTTAGCTAAAATACTTAGATTTTCACACTTTTAAATAGAATTTCTACTGCAATTGAAATTTATGGGAAAAGTAAGCAAAATTTATGATTTTCTTTTAGGAAGCTTACTAAGGTATATTTTATCTAAAAATAGTTTTCAGAAAATCTTGAAAATGCTTAATCGTCAAAAATGCAATAAAATCAAGTTTTATAGCATTTTGAATATTATTAATTATTTACATATTTTTAAAAATCCCATTAAAAATCTATAAAAATCAATATTTTATAGAATATTTCATATTATTTTCGAAAATACATGAAACATTAAAAGCTAGAAAATTGCTAAAATCGTATTTTATTGCATTTCGACGTTTTAGAGGTTTGAGTACTTTTCTGGCAAAACTCATTTTTCAGCTAAAATACTTAGATTTTCACACTTTTAAATAGAATTTCTACTGCAATTGAAATTTATGGGAAAAGTAAGCAAAATTTTATGATTTTCTTTTAGGAAGCTTACTCTAGGTATATTTTATCTAAAAAATAGTTTTTCAAAATCCTTGAAAATGCACTTAAATCGTCAAAAATGCAATAAAATAAGTTTTATAGCATTTTTGAATATTTATTAATTATTTACATATTTTTAAAAATCCATTAAAAATCTATAAAAATCAATATTTTATAGAATATTTCATATATATTTCAAAAATACATGAAACATTAAAAAGCTCAGAAAAATGTGCTAAAATCGTATTTATGTGCATATTTCGACGTTTTAGAGCGTTTGAGTGCTTTTCTGGCAAAACTCATTTTTAGCTAAAATACTTAATTTTCACACTTTTAAATAAATTTCTACTGCAATTGAAATTTATGGGAAAAGTAAGCAAAATTTTATGATTTTCTTTTAGGAAGCTTACTTAGGTATATTTTAACTAAAAAATAGTTTTCAGAAAATCTTAAAATGCTTAAATCGTCAAAAATGCAATAAATCAAATTTTATAGCATTTTGAATATTTATTAATTATTTACATATTTTTAAAAATCCATTAAAAATCTATAAAAATCAATATTTTTATAGAATATTTCATATTATTTTCAAAAATACATGAAACATTAAAAGCTCAGAAAAATGTGCTAAAATCGTATTTTATTGCATATTTCGACGTTTTAGAGCGGTTTGAGTGCTTTTCTGCAAAACTCATTTTTAGCTAAAATACTTAGATTTTCACACTTTTAAATAAATTTCTACTGCAATTGAAATTTATGGGAAAAGTAAGCAAAATTTTATGATTTTCTTTAGGAAGCTTACTCATAGGTATATTTTATCTAAAAAATAGTTTTCAGAAAATCCTGAAAATGCCTTAAATCGTCAAAAAATGCAATAAAATCAAGTTTTATAGCATTTTTGAATATTATATAATTATTTACATATTTTTAAAAAATCCCATTAAAAATCTATAAAATCAATATTTTTATAGAATATTTCATATTATTTTCAAAATACATGAAACATTAAAAAGCTCAGAAAAATGTGCTAAAATCGTATTTTATTGCATATTTCGACGTTTTAGAGCGGTTTGAGTGCTTTTCTGGCAAAACTCATTTTTAGCTAAAATACTTAGATTTTCACACTTTTAAATAGAATTTCTACTGCAATTGAAATTTATGGGAAAAGTAAGCAAAATTTTATGATTTTCTTTTAGGAAGCTTACTCATAGGTATATTTTATCTAAAAAATAGTTTTTCAGAAAATCCTTGAAAATGCCTTAAATCGTCAAAAAATGCAATAAAATCAAGTTTTATAGATTTTAATATTTATTAATTATTTACATATTTTTAAAAAATCCCATTAAAAATCTATAAAAATCAATATTTTTAGAATATTTCATATTATTTTCGAAAATACATGAAACATTAAAAAGCTCAGAAAAATGTGCTAAAATCGTATTTTATTGCATATTTCGACGTTTTAGAGCGGTTTGAGTGCTTTCTGGCAAAACTCATTTTTAGCTAAAATACTTAATTTTCACACTTTTAAATAGAATTTCTACGCAATTGAAATTTATGGGAAAAGTAAGCAAAATTTTATGATTTTCTTTTAGGAAGCTTACTTACAGGTATATTTTAACTAAAAAATAGTTTTCAGAAAATCCTTGAAAATGCCTTAAATCGTCAAAAAATGCAATAAAATCAAGATTTTATAGCATTTTTGAATATTTATTAATTATTTACATATTTTTAAAAATCCCATTAAAAATCTATAAAAATCAAAAAAATCAATATTTTATAGAATATTTCATATTATTTTCAAAAATACATGAAACATTAAAAGCTCAGAAAAATGTGCTAAAATCGCATTTTATGCATATTTCGACGTTTAGAGCGGTTTGATGCTTTTCTGCAAAACTCATTTTTAGCTAAAATACTTAATTTTCACACTTTTAAATAGAATTTCTGCAATTGAAATTTATGGGAAAAGTAAGCAAAATTTTATGATTTTCTTTAGGACCTTACAGGTATATTTTATCTAAAAAATAGTTTTCAGAAATCCTTGAAAATGCCTTAAATCGTCAAAAAATGCAATAAAATCAAGTTTTATAGTTTTTGTAATTATTATATTTACATATTTTTAAAAATCCCATTAAAAATCTATAAAAATCAATATTTTATAGAATATTTCATATTATTTTCGAAAATACATGAAACATTAAAAAGCTCAGAAAAATGTGCTAAAATCGATTTTATTGCATATTTCGACGTTTTAGAGCGGTTTGATGCTTTTCTGCAAAACTCATTTTTAGCTAAAATACTTAGATTTTCACACTTTTAAATAGAATTTCTCTGCAATTGAAATTTATGGGAAAAGTAAGCAAAATTTTATGATTTTCTTTTAGGAAGCTTACTCAGGTATATTTTATCTAAAAATAGTTTTCAGAAAATCCTTGAAAATGCCTTAAATCGTCAAAAAATGCAATAAAATACGTTTTATAGCATTTTAATATTTATTAATTATTTACATATTTTAAAAAATCCCATTAAAAATCTATAAAAATCAATATTTTTATAGAATATTTCATATTATTTTCAAAAATACATGAAACATTAAAAAGCTCAGAAAAATGTGCTAAAATCGTATTTTTGTGCATATTTCGACGTTTTAGAGCGGTTTGAGTGCTTTTCTGGCAAAACTCATTTTAGCTAAAATACTTAGATTTTCACACTTTTAAATAGAATTTCTACTGCAATTGAAATTTATGGGAAAAGTAAGCAAAATTTTATGATTTTCTTTTAGGAAGCTTACTCATAGGTATATTTTATCTAAAAAATAGTTTTCAGAAAATCCTGAAAATGCCTTAATCGTCAAAAATGCAATAAAATCAGTTTTATAGCATTTTTAATATTTATTAATTATTTACATATTTTTAAAAATCCTATTAAAAATCTATGAAAATCAATATTTTATAGAATATTTCATATTATTTTCGAAAAATACATGAAACATTAAAAAGCTCAGAAAAATGTGCTAAAATCGTATTTTATTGCATATTTCGACGTTTTAGAGCGGTTTGAGTGCTTTTCTGGCAAAACTCATTTTTTAGCTAAAATACTTACATTTTCACACTTTTAAATAGAATTTCTACTGCAATTGAAATTTATGGGAAAAGTAAGCAAAATTTTATGATTTTCTTTACGGAAGCTTACTCACAGGTATATTTTATCTAAAAAAATAGTTTTCAGAAAATCGTCAAAAAATGCAATAAAATCAAGTTTTATAGCATTTTTGAATATTTATTAATTATTTACATATTTTTAAAAAATCCCATTAAAAATCTATAAAAATCAATATTTTTATAAAATATTTCATATTATTTTCGAAAATACATGAAACATTAAAAAGCTAGAAAAATTGCTAAAATCGTATTTTATTGCATATTTCGACGTTTAGAGCGGTTTGAGTGCTTTTCTGGCAAAACTCATTTTAGCTAAAATATATTTTCACACTTTTAAAAAATTTCTTGCAATTAAAATTTATGGGAAAATAACAAAATTTTATGATTTTCTTTTGACATATTATTTTCAGAAAATACTGAAAATGCTAAAAACTCAAAAAATGTATAAAATCGATTTTATGCATATTTCGAATTTTAAATTATTTAAGTATTTTAATCATAAATCTAAAATCAATATTTTACTAAATATTCATATTATTTTCACATTAAATATAGAATTCTAAATCGATATTGAATTATTTATATTGTCTTTGGAAAATATTGTTTAATTTTAACTAAAAAAATTGAAATTTGAAATAGCTTATGATTTCTTTTTAGGAAGCTTACTTAAGGTATATTTTATCTAAAAAATAGTTTTCAGAAAATCCTTGAAAATGCCTTAAATCGTCAAAAATGCAATAAAATCAAGTTTTATAGCATTTTTGAATATTTATTAATTATTTACATATTTTTAAAAAATCCATTAAAAATCTATAAAAATCAATATTTTTATAGAATATTTCATATTATTTTCAAAATACATGAAACATTAAAAGCTCAGAAAAATGTGCTAAAATCGATTTTATTGCATATTTCGACGTTTTAGAGCGGTTTGAGTGCTTTTCTGGCAAAACTCATTTTTAGCTAAAATACTTAGATTTTCACACTTTTAAATAAATTTCTACTGCAATTGAAATTTATGGGAAAAGTAAGCAAAATTTTATGATTTTCTTTTAGGAAGCTTACTCATAGGTATATTTTATCTAAAAAATAGTTTTCAGAAAATCCTTGAAAATGCCTTAAATCGTCAAAAATGCAATAAAATCAGTTTTATAGCATTTTTTAATATTTATAATTATTTACATATTTTTAAAAAATCCCATTAAAAATCTATAAAAATCAATATTTTTATTGAATATTTCATATTTTTTTCGAAAAATACATGAAACATTAAAAAGCTGAAAAATGTGCTAAAATCTATTTTATTGCATATTTCGACGTTTTAGAGCAGTTTGAGTGCTTTTCTGGCAAAACTCATTTTTAGCTAAAATCTTAATTTTCACACTTTTAAATAGAATTTCTACTGCAATTGAAATTTATGGGAAAAGTAAGCAAATTTTATGATTTTCTTTTAGGAAGCTTACTCATAGGTATATTTTATCTAAAAAATAGTTTTCAGAAAATCCTTGAAAATGCCTTAAATCGTCAAAAATGCAATAAAATCAAGTTTTATAGCATTTTTGAATATTTATTAATTATTTACATATTTTAAAAATCATTAAAAATCTATAAAATCAATATTTTTATAGAATATTTCATATTATTTTCAAAAATACATGAAACATTAAAAAGCTCAGAAAAATGTGCTAAAATCGCATTTTATGCATATTTCGACGTTTTAGAGCGGTTTGATGCTTTTCTGACAAAACTCATTTTTAGCTAAAATACTTAGATTTTCACACTTTTAAATAAATTTCTACTGCAATTGAAATTTATGGGAAAAGTAAGCAAAATTTTATGATTTTCTTTTAGGAAGCTTACTTATAGGTATATTTTATCTAAAAAATAGTTTTCAGAAAATCCTTGAAAATGCCTTAAATCGTCAAAAATGCAATAAAATCAGTTTTATAGCATTTTTAATATTTATAATTATTTACATATTTTTAAAAATCCATTAAAAATCTATAAAAATCAATATTTTTATAGAATATTTCATATTATTTCAAAAATACATGAAACATTAAAAGCTCAGAAAAAAAAAATACATGAAACATTAAAAAGCTCAGAAAAATGTGCTAAAATCGATTTTATGGCATATTTCGACGTTTTAGAGGTTTGATGCTTTTCTGCAAAACTCATTTTTAGCTAAAATACTTAGATTTTCACACTTTTAAATAGAATTTCTACTGCAATTGAAATTTATGGGAAAAGTAAGCAAAATTTTATGATTTTCTTTTAGGAAGCTTACTTAAGGTATATTTTACTAAAAAATAGTTTTTCAGAAAATCCTTGAAAATGCCTTAAATCGTCAAAAATGCAATAAAATCAAGTTTTATAGCATTTTTAATATTATTAATTATTTACATATTTTTAAAAAATCCATTAAAAATCTATAAAAATCAATATTTTATTAGAATATTTCATATTATTTTCAAAAAATACATGAAACATTAAAAGCTCAGAAAAATGTGCTAAAATCGATTTTATGCATATTTCGACGTTTTAGAGCGGTTTGAGTGCTTTTCTGCAAAACTCATTTTTAGCTAAAATACTTAGATTTTCACACTTTTAAATAAATTTCTACTGCAATTGAAATTTATGGAAAAGTAAGCAAAATTTTATGATTTTCTTTTAGGAAGCTTACTCAAGGTATATTTTATCTAAAAA
Source organism: Cherax destructor (assembly GCA_009830355.1). Taxonomy (NCBI): domain Eukaryota; kingdom Metazoa; phylum Arthropoda; class Malacostraca; order Decapoda; family Parastacidae; genus Cherax; species Cherax destructor. The sequence continues at coordinate 8,806 of WNWK01057175.1, forward strand.
ATAGTTTTCAGAAAATCCTTGAAAATGCCTTAAATCGTCAAAAATGCAATAAAATAAGTTTTATAGCATTTTTAATATTTATTAATTATTTACATATTTTTAAAAAATCCATTAAAAATCTATAAAAATCAATATTTTTAGAATATTTATATTATTTTCGAAAATACATGAAATATTAAAAGCTCAGAAAAATGTGCTAAAATCGTATTTTATTGCATATTTCGACGTTTTAGAGCGGTTTGAGTGCTTTTCTGGCAAAACTCATTTTAGCTAAAATACTTAGATTTTCACACTTTTAAATAAATTTCTACTGCAATTGAAATTTATGGGAAAAGTAAGCAAAATTTTATGATTTTCTTTTAGGAAGCTTACTCATAGGTATATTTTATCTAAAAAATAGTTTTTCAGAAAATCCTTGAAAATGCCTTAAATCGTCAAAAATGCAATAAAATAAGTTTTATAGCATTTTTGAATATTTATTAATTATTTACATATTTTTAAAAAATCCATTAAAAATCTATAAAAATCAATATTTTATAGAATATTTCATATTATTTTCGAAAATACATGAAATATTAAAAAGCTCAGAAAAATGTGCTAAAATCGTATTTTATTGCATATTTCGACGTTGTAGAGCGGTTTGAGTGCTTTTCTGGCAAAACTCATTTTTAGCTAAAATACTTAGATTTTCACACTTTTAAATAAATTTCTACTGCAATTGAAATTTATGGGAAAAGTAAGCAAAATTTTATGATTTTCTTTTAGGAAGCTTACTCACAGGTATATTTTATCTAAAAAATAGTTTTCAGAAAATCCTGAAAATGCCTTAAATCGTCAAAAATGCAATAAAATAAGTTTTTAGCATTTTTAATATTTATTAATTATTTACATATTTTTAAAAATCCATTAAAAATCTATAAAAATCAATATTATTTAGAATATTTCATATTATTTTCGAAAATACATGAAACATTAAAAAGCTCAGAAAAATGTGCTAAAATCTTATTTTATTGCATATTTCGACGTTTTAGAGCGGTTTGAGTGCTTTTCTGGCAAAACTCATTTTTTTAGCTAAAATACTTCGATTTTCACACTTTTAAATAGAATTTCTACTGCAATTGAAATTTATGGGAAAAGTAAGCAAAATTTTATGATTTTCTTTTAGGAAGCTTACTCATAGGTATATTTTATCTAAAAAATAGTTTTTCAGAAAATCCGTGAAAATGCCTTGAATCGTCAAAAAATGCAATAAAATATCATTTTATAGCATTTTTTAATATTTAATAATTATTTACATATTTTTAAAAAATCCCATTAAAAATCTTTAAAATCAATATTTTTATAGAATATTTCATATTATTTTCGAAAAATACATGAAACATTAAAAAGCTCAGAAAAATGTGCTAAAATCGTATTTTATTGCATATTTCGACGTTTTAGAGCGGTTTGAGTGCTTTTCTGGCAAAACTCATTTTTAGCTAAAATACTTACATTTTCACACTTTTAAATAGAATTTCTACTGCAATTGAAATTTATGGGAAAAGTAAGCAAAATTTTATGATTTTCTTTTAGGAAGCTTACTCTTAGGTATATTTTATCTAAAAAATAGTTTTCAGAAAATCCGTGAAAATGCCTTAAATCGTCAAAAATGCAATAAAATAATTTTATAGCATTTTTAATATTTAATAATTATTTACATATTTTTAAAAATCCCATTAAAAATCTTTAAAAATCAATATTTTTATAGAATATTTCATATTATTTTCGAAAAATACATGAAACATTAAAAAGCTCAGAAAAATGTGCTAAAATCGTATTTTATTGCATATTTCGACGTTTTAGAGCGGTTTGAGTGCTTTTCTGGCAAAACTCATTTTTTAGCTAAAATACTTAGATTTTCACACTTTTAAATAGAATTTCTACTGCAATTGAAATTTATGGGAAAAGTAAGCAAAATTTTATGATTTTCTTTTAGGAAGCTTACTATAGGTATATTTTATCTAAAAATA
>WNWK01057176.1:0-10814 GCA_009830355.1 Cherax destructor
GGGCTGGGGGGAGGGTGGTGGAGGTACTGGTGGGGGGGTACTGGTGAGGCACTGGTGGAGGTGCTGGTGAGGTTTTGGGGAGATGCTGGTGGAGGCACTGGTGGAGCACTGGTGGGGTTCTGTTTTCTTTTATTGCTGCTCAACACCGGAAAACATTTAAATGCGGAGGCGCTCGACCCTTGTTTTTTGAGATGGGCAGCACAGGATCCCATCATGTGGAGGGGGAGCCCCGGATACCCATCATGTGTGAGTGGGCAGCACAGGATACCCATCATTTTGGAGTGGCAGCCAGGTATCCCATCATTTTGAGAGGGGCAGCACAGGCATACCCATCATGTGTGAGAGTGGGCAGCCAGGTTCCCCTCATGTGTGGAGGGGGCCGGTTACCCTATTGGAGTGGAGCACAGGTATCCCATCATGTGTGAGAGTGGGCCCAAAAGGATACCCATCATGTGAGAATGGCAGCACAGGATACCCATCATTTTGAGTGGGCAGCACAGGATACCCATCATGTGTGAGTGGGCAGCCGGGGATACCCCTCATGTGTGAGTGGCAGCCAGGATACCCATCATGTGGAGTGGGCGCCAAGGATACCCATCATGTGTGGGGTGGGCAGCACAGGATCCCATCATGTGTGGAGTGGCACACAGGATACCCATCATGTGTGGGGTGGCAGAATATACCATCATTTTGGGAGTGGGAGCACAGGGTTCCCATCATGTGGAGTGGGCAGCCAGGATACCCATCATGTGTGGGTGGCAGCACAGGTATCCCATCATGTGTGGGAGTGGGAGCACGGGATCCCATCATGTGGAGTGGAACGGTATCCCATCATGTGTGGGGGTGGGCAGCACAGGATACCCCTCATGTGTGGGGTGGGGGGCAGGCCCCCGGGGGTGGGCCAAAACCCATCATTGTGGGAGTGGGGAGCACAGGATACCCATCATTTTGAGAGTGGCAGCACAGGTATACCCATCATGTGTGGGAGTGGGCGCACAGGTATACCCATCATGTGTGAGAGTGGGCAGCCAGGGATACCCACTTGTGAGAGGGCAAGGATACCCCAAGTGGGGGTGGGCCCCTCCCCCTGTTTTTGGGAAACCTTTAAATAACCCTTTCCCCCATTTTAGGTCACCATAACCCCTCTTGGGGGGAAACCTCCCCAAATGTCCTTCACTTTTTTGGGCCCCCCTTAACACCCCATGAAAAGGTTTTTACCTTCCATCACACCATCCTGGCTATAACACCTACACTGTCTTTACTATCACACCATCCTGGCTATAACACTCTACACTGTTTCCCATCAACCATCCTGGCTATAACCTTTCCCTTTCCTTTAAACCCGGTTTTTACAAAAATGTTTCCCCCCAAGCTATAACACTCTACACTGTCTTCACTATCAACCATCCTGGCTATAACACTCTACACTGTCTTTTACCCTTTACACCATCCTGGCTATAACACTCTACCTGTCTTCACTATCACACCATCCTGGCTATAACACCTACACTTCTTCACTATCACACCATCCTGGCTATAACACCCACACTGTCTTCACTATCACACCATCCTGGCTATAATTCGTCTGTAAAAACTTGCATTTGTGGACACAGTGGTGCCTATCTAACCTTCCTATGGTGTAGAAATATACCTAGTTGGGATGAATTTTATTGGCTAGCTGGATGGCTTACGCGACGGTCTGGAGTTTGAGACACTCTGATCGCGGGTTCGAACCCCCCCCGTGGTATGGTTTGTTTGCAATCGTGTCATTACATTTCGTGAGTTTTCATTAATGTCAGCTAGGGTCTGTATAAGTTGTACTTGTAGGGAAAAAATATTATTATTATTTTCCCAACTAATGATGAGGAGATGGAAGTGCGAGGCCTCACGTCTGGTTGATCGGGAAATTTCAGTGGTGCCCTTTTAAAATCCCCACTCTTTCCCAAATTTTTTTAAACCTGCTGACAGTAGCACCCCAAAAGTCATGACCGGGGTGCGACAGTAGCACTCTCAAAGTCAGTGACCGGGGTGCTGAAAGGCCCTCTCGAGTCAGTAAAGGGATGTCGTAGCCTTTCAGAGTCATGACGGACTGACATAGCACTCCAAAAAGGGCTGCCGATCTGCAGTACACTCTCGGGGTCCTGACCGGGGTGCTGGCAGTAGCACTCTCAAAAGTGTGACGGGGTGCTACATAAATCTCAAGTCATGAGGGTGGCTGACCCCAGGGGTTAAAGGGCCCCTCAAAGTCATGACCGGGGTGCACAGTAGCACTCTCAAAAGTCATGACCGGGATGCTGACGTAGCACTCTCAAGAGTCATGACCGGGATGCACGTAGACTCCAAGTCAGCCGGGGTCGGTGCACTCAAGGTCACTGACCGGTCTAAAAAAGGGCTTAACCCATAGATTTTTTTTATACATATTTCAAGAAAATTTTTTTTTCTCTCCTTTTATTCTAGAAAATTAATAAGAAATGCTTGAAAGCGTTCTCACTAAACTAATTTAGATATTTTATTGACTAGTGCTGGCAGTAAAGCAAACTCCCCTAAACCCACCCCCAAGTGCCCCACCCTAAATCCCGTGCCCCCCACCCTAAATGTCCCACCCCAAAAAAACCCCCCCCCCCTTTTTTTATAAACTTGCCTTAACCCCCCCCCCCCTATAACCCCAGTAAAAAGCAACCCACCCCCCTCCCCAACCCCGCTTACCCCCAAACCCCTTAAACCCCCCCCCAACCCTTCCACCAAATACCCCCCAGCCTATCCCCCCCACAACCCCACCCTCTCCCCCCCCCAACCGTTTACAACCACCCAATAAACCCCGTTCTCCCAGCCTAACCACCCCGTCTCCCCAAAGCTTAACCACCCCCGCTACTACCCCCCCAAAATACACCAACCCCACCCCCCCTTTCCCCCCCTCTCCCCCAAGCACTCCAACCAGCTACTCCCCCAACCACCCAAAACCCCCCCCCCCCCCCTCAACCACCCCGCTACTACCACCCCCAAGACCCCCCAACCGACCCCCCAGTACCCCCAAAAACCCCTTTCCCCCCCACCCTCCTAAGTCTCCCCCACCCCCGAACCCCCATCCCCCCCCAAGCTCCCCCCCCACACCCCCTTTTTACCAACCATTTAAAAGCCAACCCCACCCCCCCCCCCCCCCCCAAAAAAGCTACTCCCCCAAGAAAACCCCTACCCCCAAAATCCCCCCCAAGCTTACCCCCCCGCCCAAACCCCCTTTTTTTCCCCCGTTTAAAAACCCCCGTACCCCCCAAACCCCTCTCCCCCCCCGTTTTTCCCCCAAAAGTATAAAAAAACCCCCCCAAAGCACTTAAGTTAAAATTTTCCCCCAAGTATAAAACCCCCCTTAAAGTTCCTAAGGGTCCCAAATTTTAAACCCCCCTTAAAAGCTTAAAAGTTAAAAGTTTTTCCCCATTTTTTTCCCCCCCCAAACCCCCCAGTAAAAACCCCCAGTTAAAAGTTCCAAAAAACCCCCCCCTTAAAAGCATAAAAGTTCCAAAATATAAACCCCATTTTAAAAACCCCCCCCAAAAACCCCCCGCCAGTATAAAATTTTAAAACCCCCCCCATTTTTCCCCCCCCTTAACCCCCAAAGGGGTGCCCCCATTTTAAATCCCCCCCCCCCCCACCCCCCCCCCCCCTTTTAAACCCCCCCCCCCAAAACCCCAAACCCCCCTTTTTCCCTCCCCCAAAAATTTTCCCCCAACCACCACCCCGTTTTCCCCCCCCCGCTTTTCCCCACCAGTATCCAAAATACCCACCCCCCCCCTACAACCCCACCACCCTACACCCCCAAATACACCACCACCCCCTACACCCCACCCCCCTCACCAACCACCCTACTACCCCCCCCAAAACCACCGTACACCCCACCACCCATACCCCCAAACCCCCCCCACCACCCACACCAACCACCCACCCCACCACCCCGTTTTTACCACCCCCCCCCACCCTCCCACCACCACCGCTACTACCACACCACCGCTCCCCCCAACCCCTTACTCATTTTTTTGGGGGGGGGGGGGTTTAAAAAGGGGGGGGGGAAAAAAAGGGGTTCCCCAAACCCCCCATTCAAAAACAAAAATAAACTTTCAACCCATAAACTCTTGGCCAAAAAAATTTCCCAAAAAATGAATCCCGCCCTTTTTGTTTTGTGTTTTGTATTATTTTTCTTTTTCGAAGTGTCGAATTGTGCCACAAGTGATCAGTCTCCTTTTAAAATAATTTTTATTTTTTGGGAATTGGGGAAAATTTGGGGGTTTTAGGGGGGCCCAAACCCCCGGCCCGGGTAAAAATTTAACCCGGTGACCCCCGGACAAAACCAACCCCCCCCGGGGTCGGTAACCCTTTTCCTTAAACCCAAAAAAACCCCTATTTTTTTTTTGGGGGAAATTTTTAAAAAAAAGGGGAAAAATTAAAAAAGGTCCCTTTTTCCCCCCCCCCCCCCCCTTTCCCTTTTGAAGGAAACTATGGAACAATACATAAAAAACCCCAAACATAGGAGAGAGAGTTTTTGGCGACGTTTCCTTTGCTTTGTCCTTTCATTTCGGTCCGTAGGGCGAAATCGCTGAGTTCTTTTTGCATGTTCGGGGTTTTCTATTTCGGGTTCTGCTTTTTGGGGTTTTTGCGTAAACTATATTATGTTTAGATTTAAAAAGACTTGAACTCGAGCGGGCGTCCCGAGGGGAGTAGACGGCTGACAACCGAAAGGGAACCCGGGTTCGATCACGGGGGGTAGGAGGGACTCAGCAAGTCTCCTGACCATTGGTCACCTAGCAGTAAATAAACACTTAGGATTCAGCCAGCTGTTGCTTGGATCCTAGAGGGAAACACATAAGGAAAAAGCTGAAATAAGCCACACAGACGGCTTGGGTTATTCTTCCTTATTAAATATTCTGGATTATTAACACCCCCCGAGTTATTAGCCCTCCTTTTTTTTAACCCCCCCCCCGAGTTATTAGCCCTCATGGGTTCTTATCCATCCCCACTAAACACCCCTAAACCCCTCCTCTTAAACACCCCTACTAAACTCCTTCAAACTTAACCCTCACTAAACTCCTTCCCACTAAACCCCTTTCCCCCCCAAAAACCCTTCCCCCCAAACCTCTCCCCCTAAACCCCCTTACTGCTCTCCACTAAACCCTTCCCACTAAACCCTCCCCCCTAACCCCCTTTCCCCCCCCTCGTTTTTTCGGGGATAAGCTGGAGGAAGTAATTGACGAAAGTGGGAAAACACACAGTAGGCACGCCTAGTCACATCCCTGGGTAATGAAATGGGCCCAAACCCTCTGCAGGTAATACCCCAAGATGTTGCGCGCTGCCGAATCCCTTTGGATTGGCAACACTGCCCGTATTCTTCCTTCCATCTTTCAACACTTATCCCGCTCAACTCCAGATGGGAAAATTTATTGGTGGTAACACTCATCAAATTCAACAAGTTAACAACAGAGATATACAAGGTAAAATTGGGAAGATTTTTCAGGGAAAAAGGCCAAGTGTTTTCCCGGCGGGTTTTAGTCATATTGACCCACAGCTGGAGGGGTTTGGTCATTTACCGAGACCTTCCGGGGTTACCCCCCCCCCTTTAAAAATTATGGTTATGATTATAACCCAAACCACCAATGCTATACGTATCTCTAAATATAAAATATTGCTCCAAATAGAATTTCATCAAACATATTCTCGTGTAAACATTAAATGTTATATTTGCGGGGTTGGTCACAACGTTTTGGTTTAGCGCTTCTTTTGATTATAAAAATAATAATGGTCCAACGAAAAACACCGATAAAAATAGGGCCGGGTCGCTCACTCATCTCACCTTGAACCGGGGGTCGATCCCCCTGTACGGGTGGAAAACATTAGGGACTGTTTCCATAAGACACCTGCTGTCCCTGTTCCCACGGTAAAATAGGTACCTGGGTGTTAGTCGTGGTGTGGGGCGCATCCTGGGCAAAAAATGATCTAATTTGCCGAAATGCTCTGCATAACAAGGGGCTTTCCATAGTAGTATGTCATTAATGTCACCTAGGCCTGTATTTCTAGAAATAAAGATATTATCTAGACAGAATAAAAGTACAATACTGTGAGTGGAACAGCACAAATAACCCGTCGTCGTAAGTTCCTCTCCCTATGTGCGGGGTTTTGTACTTCTCCATCACCTCCGTCCGTCAGGTGGAAGCGTTTAAAATTTTGGGGAAACTGGCGGTTTTTTGATCCTTCCTTGTCTCACGAACACGTACGATGAAAAGGGAAATCTTACACGATTCTACCTTCCTTCAGTTCACACTTCACATTCCTGTGTGTTTTTTCTTTTCTGTAAAAATTTACCTAGAATTTAAAAGAGGTTAATTAACATGTTTTGTGGAAGCTGGTTCGGATATGTTGGATATAGGAATATAAATCTTTATACCTGACCATACTTTTGTATAAATGGGGGACCTGGGAGGAAGACCTGGGAGGGGGCCCAGGAAGACCCGGGAGGGAGACCTGGGAGGGCCTGGGAGGGAAAACCTGGGGGAAGCCTGGGAGGAAAACCTGGGGGAGGGAAAACTTGGGGAGGGGGAGACCTGGGGGGAAGACCTAGGAAGCCTGGGGGAGTAAGACCTGGGAGGGGGGGGGGAAAACCTGGGAGGAAAACCTGGGAGGGGGACCTGGGAGGAAGACCTTTGGGGGAAGACCTGGGGGGAGACTTGGGAGGGAGACCGGGGGAAAGGGAAAACCTGGGGGAAGACCTAGGAAAGGGGGGGGAAAACCCCCTGGGGGGAAGACCTTGGGGGAAGACCCTTGGGAGGGAGACCTGGGAGGAAACCGGGGGAAAGGGAGACCTTTGGGGGGAAAACCTGGGAGGGGCCTTGGAGGAAAACCTGGAAGGGAGACCTGGAAGGGTTTACTTTTTTTTTACTTTCCCAATTTTTACGCAAATTTGTGCATTGTGATGCGTTTTTTTTTTTTTTTTTTTTTTCTCCCCTCTTTCCTTTCCCCTCTTTATTTTTCCTTTTTGCTGAGGTATTATAGCATTCTCATTCTAAATGATGTGAGGAAGTATATAATTCTGAAAATGGTACACAATAGGACGTGTTGATATTGGATTTAGAGGACGGAGATCAGTAGGCTCCTGAAATGTTTCCCTTTCGTTCTAGCTTCTGCTAGTAGGCCCCCCCCCTGTGACGTCTTCGTGATTTTCCGCCTCACCTTGGGCAGTATATAAGGCCCAGTTCATGGTGCAGTTCCCAAAAGCCCAGACTATGGAGGTGAACTTTCTCCAGGCTGGGGACTCACCACTCAACAAATACTACTCAAGCTTGATCACATCAGCTTTACCTCGCCACGATCCCCTGTTCCCATATTTATTCCTCTTATTGGGCTGAAGAAGCCTGTGTGTGGGGGAAACGTTTCCACAATAAAGATACCCAGCTGTCTCACATATGTCTTATTTTCACATGTCTTACCTCAAAAAAAACAGTGTAAAAATAATCAAATACGCGTATTGTTATGTTAATTTTCTTTCTTTTTTTTTTTCTGTGATTTATTTTGCTGTATGCCCTTTTAGGTTTAGGTTTAAATTTATATAAAAATTTTAAAACCAAAAGATGTTGGTTTAACTATGACCATAATTTTTAAAGGTGTGGACCGGTAAGCCAGCGGAAGGCCTCGGTCAGTTACCAAAAAACTCCCCGGGGGGTCATCATCTAAAACCCCGGGCAGGCACCTGCCCTGCTTCCTGGAACCTTGCCCCAAACCCAACCTCAAATCAAAAAAGTTATTTCCCCATGATACAATTAGAGATGGGTGACAGTCGTGCGAAGCCCCTGGTTATCGGGACATCACCGTCAATAACTATTATCTCCAACGTTTTCCTGTACCGCCGCTGCTGAAACCAAACCAGCCAATGTTGTGTCATTTTTAAAAAGGATAATTACAAACAAAATTCACACCTGGGTAGATTTTATTTTTTTAAGTTTGCATATTGGGGTCACTTTGTTGTAAAAAAAAGAATCTGAAATCAACCAGGCATAAACAACGTATGTTATGCCCCTTTTGGGTTTAGTTTGGGTTTTGATTGAATGTTGAAAATGGTATAAAATCCGACAAGTTTAAGATTATGAACATTTGCAACAGTTGGGATGAACAAGTTTTCCCCACAGTAACTACTAAGGGCAGATCAGAGGCGCAGGTGTGGTGGTGAAGGTGATGTAATCAGTCCCCTCAACCTTGGGGACATAGTATTTGAGGTGGTCAGTCCCTCAGCCTGGAGAAGAGTTCCCGTTCCATGGGCTCAACCCCCCAGGGACGACCCCCTATTTTTTAGGGTTTAGGGGTACCCATCTTCACCTCACTTCACCTGCTGCCCCTGTTTTACTGAAGAAACCTGCTGTGTGGGGAAAAGTTTTAACAATAATCATACAACTGTTAAATTTTTTATCATCATGATTTAATAATAATAATAACAAAAACAATGTATAGTTATTACATACTTGAATTTACAGGCCGTATATACGGCCACTGTTATCTGGAAAAAACTTCAAGTAAATTAATTTACATTAGGCGCTTAACAGTGATTTATATGTTTAAATTGGGGCAAAGGGGGAAACTGTGGGGGAAAACAAGAAAAAAAAAAGCCAACAAAACTGTGGGGGAAAAAGGGGGAAAACAAGAAAAAAATAAAAAAAAAACACAAGCTGTGGGGAAAACAAGTAAACAAGCTGTGAAAAAAAAAAAAAGGGGCCCCAAAAAAATAACAAACCCAAAACTTTGAAAAATGGGGGAGAAAGCAAGATAAACGCAAAAAAGGCTGTGGGGAAAACAAGATAACACAAGCTGTGGGGAAAAAAGGGGGGAAAAAAAACAAGATAACACAAGCTGGGGGCCCAAAAAAATTGAAAAAGATAAAAACCCAAAAAAAAAAAATGTGAAAGCAAGATAACACAAGCTGCGGGAAAGCAAGAAAAAAAAACACAAGCTTGGGGCCAAAGGGAAAGCAAGATAACACAAGCTGTGGGAAAAAAACCCAAAAAAAAAAATAACACAAGCTGGGGAAAAGGAAAAAAAGGGGCAAGATAAACAAATGTGGGGGAAAGCAAGATAAAAAAAAACGGGGGGGCAAGAAAAAAACTGTAAGAAAGCAAGATAACACAACTCGGGGGAAAAAAAACGGGGGGAAAAATAAAAACTTAAAAAAAAAAAAGCTGTGGGAAAGCAAGATAACACAAGCTGTGGGAAAGCAAGATAACACAAGCTGTGGGAAAGCAAGATAACACAAGTGTGGGAAAGTTGTTGAATGCCCCAGTATTTTTTTCTTTCGGTTTTAAAAATACAAAAAATGGTGAAGGAATTTTACCATAACGTCAGGAAGGCTCATTAACTAAACACTTTCAAATTTGGTTCCGCGCCCCTCTGAGCCACTCTCAGAAAATCCAGTTTTCAATTTTACTCTGGAACGTTGCCAGATCTAATTTTAGGGGAAATTGTCCTTGGCGTTTTTGGGGATTTTTTTCCCCCCCTTTCCCTTTATTTTAGCTCTTTTTTCCCCCATCCTCCCCCGTTAATTCATAAAGAACGATAAAAGGCATAATACCCCCATGGAAAGGAAAAAACCACACATAAGATAGAGGAGTTATGACGACGTTTCGGTCCGATTTGGGCCGGGAAAATTTTGGGCCAAGTCGAACCGAAACGTCGTCAAAGCTCTTCTCCCATCGCGGGTTATTTGTGACAATTTATTCATATTTGCTTTGGAACTCAAAAGAATTTTGATTCAATTTTTTAGTAATTTGGGCTAAAAATAACCCGCGTTTAAAATTTTCATAACGTTTCGGTCTGTCCTGGGCCAGTGTCAAATCACGGCGGTTGCGAATTCCAGTGGTCAGGATGGACCGAAACGTCTCATGGTTTCCTCTCCAAAAGCGGGAACGTTATTTGTGATTCCTCCCCCGTCACGCCATTGTGACTTTCTTTCCCAAAAAGAGTGCTACGTGCTTAAATTATCACTTTCTTATGTTTTAAAAAAAGGAATGTTTGTCGTATTTTTTGGGATATTTAAATCAGTTCGTTGACCAGGATATTCTACGGGAAAGGGGGATGTAATAGCCCCGTCCTTCGCTAAAAGACATTCGAAAAAAAATTTTAGGCTATTACCCCCTTAAATTTTAATTAATTTTTTTCTTTTTTTTTTGCTGTTTTGAATAGTGTATTTTACGTGTAAAAAACATTGTTAATTAAAAATGGTTGTAATCATAACCATAATTTTTAAGGGTGGCGGTAAGCCAGCGGAAGGCCTCGGTCGGTTTCCAAAAACTCCCGCTGCTGGTAAATTTTGACTTATGGCCCCCGTTGGAAACCTTGTCCTGTTTCCTGACAAATGTTACCCAACCTGAGACACTGTTAGGCACAAAAAAACCACCAGTATGCAAAAGCATTTCGGGGAGTGCAGGCGTAAGTCATTAGGCCCCCACTCCTCAACAAAGGCTCCAAAAGTTGATCCCTACATATTTTAGATATTAAACAAGTTTAAAAGCGTAGGCTAGATAGGCAAATGGTTTTGAATGAATTAAGGGCAATTCATCCAGACCTTCACTGTCACTATAGAACAGAAAACATTTAGATTTTTTTTAGGATTATTAACACAGGAAGATTAAAATCTTGAAGGATGAATAACCCAGGAAAAACCCCCCAAAAGGGTGAATAATCCAGGGAAAACCAAGAAGAATGAATAATCCAGGAAAACCCAAAAAAATAATTCCCGGAAAAACCCAAAAGAATGAATAATCCAGGAAACCAAAAAAAATTGGGAAAACAAA
>WNWK01057177.1:0-10814 GCA_009830355.1 Cherax destructor
TATACAAGGGGAAAAAATGGGTATTAAAAAAGGGGATATAAAAAGGTCTTGAGGTACTTAAAAAGGAACCCGAAATTTGGATTCAAGTTAGATAAGTTTAGATTTAGAAAATATAGAAAGTATTGGTTTGGAAATGGGGTAGTTGATAAATGGAACAGTCTGCCTAGTGGGGTTATTGAAGCAAGGCCCTTGGGTAGTTTTAAATTTAGTTGGATAAATTCATGAGTGAAAGGGGGATTTGGGGAAATTTCACATGAGAAATAAAATTATCAAAGCTTTTTTTTGGGGAGCATTGAAAATTAGGTTGAACAAATATTCTGTTGGTGGGATGGAATGTAAGGCCCTCTAGAAGGGGCCCAAACAGGCCTGCTGCAGTTTTCCCTTTTCTTATGTTCTTATTTTAAAAAGGATAACCCAAAAAGTCATTTCCATTGCCTTTACCCCTCCCCCCCCCGGAAGAGTGCCAGCTGCAGGAATGGAGGACGAGATCAAAGGCATCCTCGAAATGGGGGTTTCCACCATGGCTAACAGGAACAAAAAAAGGTTGTTGGGGGATAGGTGTCAGTGGACTGGGCAGGGGCGGGGGGGTGCCTACAACAAATTTGGGCGTGATGTGGTGGGAGGTTAATGTCACCCAAGATGATTCTCTTGTCTGTGAACCTTTATCTCCGTCAGGAAGCATCTGGGAAGAGTGTGAGTGCTAAAAAAGGGCGGTTTCCCCGGTTCCCCCCACCGATGTTTCGCTCGTGTAGGGGGGCTCGTCTTCGCTTGAGTGGGGACTCAAAGTCATCTTTCTGCCCCCGTCTCAAATCACCCCTTTTTACCCCCCTTGTTTTTTTCTTTCGTCTACAGTTTTTTACTTCCTTCTGCTTTTTTTTTTCCAGAGTTTATTGGTGTTTTTTTTGATTTGCTTTAATTCTTTTTTTTTAAAAAAAATTATTATGTTTTTTTTTTCGCTCAGATTTTTTATCACTGCCACACAATTACCTAAATTAATGTATGAATATTATTATTATTATTATTATTATTATTATTATTATTATTATTATTATTATTATTATTATTATTATAACATTTACAAGGAAGCGCCTGAAAAAAGTTTATTGTTGATCCGGGGAAAGGGGAAAGGCCGCCTCACTCTTCTCCAGGCAGAGGGACTGACCACCTCATATCTCGAAAGGTTGAGGGACTGATTACATCAACTTCATTCCACTACTACACCTGCTGCCTCTGTGTTTGACTGAAGAAGCCTAGTGTGTAGGAAAATTTTTTTCAACAGTAAAGATCCCCAACTGTTCTACATTGTGTCTTAATCCTCAACGTGTCGGTATTTTATATTATTTACAGCATAAATTTTCCATACCTAGTAAGCACTCCGTAATCCGACATTATGTTGGCACTGATTTCAGTGGCAGTGGCCCCTTTGTCCCAGTGCCAGGTGATAGGCTGCGGTGGAACTGGCCTGGGGGTAACCCAAATTGCAGGTGAAAAAAATTATGCACTGCCTAGTGCGTAAACCAGTGGCTTCCCACTGGCCTGGAGTTTACGACTGACTCCCATGGGTTCTAACCCACCCGTACAGTAGCTGGTTTTCAATCGTATTATTACGATTTCATTAGTAATATATGCACTGACAAGACGTTTATTAAGGAAACGTTTCTCCACGAGTGGCGCTTCCTGGGTCCTCCTCCAGACAGTGTTGACTTCTTCGCTCCCAAGGAGGGCTGAAGAATCCACTCGGGCAAAATGTATTTTTTTTTTAAACGTTTCGATCAGTGCAAACGTGACTTTTATCCTACAAATAGTCCCTCCCCATTATGGATCCAGCTGCAGACTGCTGCAACATCCCCCCTGCATTAGTGGTCCATACGGCAAGTCGTCGTAGCCCTTAAACAAACACCTACACATATATTACCGCCGGGATACCCTTTACATGAACCTTGAAGCAAATGCACAAACCTGAAGAAAGAAGATAACAGCCACATCTAGAAGAGAAGATAACAGCACACATCCTGAAGAAGAAGATAACAGCACACATCCTGAAGAAAGAAGATAACAACACATGCTGAAGAAGAGAAGATAACAGAACACATCCTGAAGAAGAGAAGATAACAGAACACATGCTGAAGAAGAGAAGATAACAGCACACATCCTGAAGAAGAGAAGATAACAGCACACATCCTGAAGAAGAGAAGATAATAGTGCACACCCTGAAAAAGAGAAGATAACACAAAATCCTGAAGAAGAAGATAACAGTACACATCTTGAAGAAGAAGATAACAGTACACATCCTGAAGAAGAGAAGATACAGCACACATCCTGAAAAGAAAGTAACAGCACATCCTGAAGAAGAAGATAACAGCACACATCCTGAAGAAGAGAAGATACAGCACATCCTGAAAAAGAGAAGATAACAGTACACATCTTGAAAAAGAGGAGATAACCATCACACAGGACAACATTAACGTAGTCACTAACGTTGACGCAACATATACCATTCATCACGCATCTTAATGTCTTTTCTGTGACACTCGTGTTGACCTGAGATTTCTATTATGTTATTGATTAATGTTTTGCGGGTAATGAATGCGTCTTGTGTTGCCACAACACATGAGCTAAAGAATACTGCAGTAATCATACTAGCCACGGAGAAAGACCTTAGGGTGAGTATAACGCCAACCGTCTCCGGAGGCACACATCAACCAGATAACCGCGGCAGCATATGGGCGACTGGCAAACCTAAGATTAGCGTTCCGTTACCTTAATAAGGAATCGTTCAAGACACTGTACACCGTGACGTCAGGCCCATACTAGAGTATGCGCACCAGTCTGGAACCCACACCTGGTCAAGCCGAAGAAACTAGAGAAAGTGCAAAGGTTTGCGACAAGGTTAGTTCCACAACTCAGGGGTCTGTCCTATGAAGAAAGGTTGGGGAAAAAGGACTAACACACTGGGGAAAGAAGGGTCAGGGAGACATGATAACGACATACAAAATGCGGGGAATCGACAAGGTAGACAGTGACAGGATGTTCCAGAGGGGAACACAGAAACAAGGGGACACAACTGGAAGCTGAAGGCTCAGATGAGTCAAAGGGATGTTAGGAAAACATTTCTTCAGCCACAGAGTAGTCAGGAAGTGGAATAGTCTAAAAAAGATATAGTGGAGGCAGGAACCATACACAGTTTTAAGACAAGGTATGATAAAGCTCATGCAGCAGGGAGAGCAGAGACCCAGTAGCGAACAGCGAAGAGGCGGGGCCAGGAGCTGAGTCTCGACCCCTGCAACCACAATTAGGTTAGTACAATTTGGAGAGTACCCGCTACACGATAAACCCATCTGTACTTTCCCCAGTATCGCACACTAGCCACACCCTCTACACTGTTATGTGGGCACAGGTAATTTATTATACAGTGAGTGTTCTTAAAGAATAGGTACGTGTACGTGGGTAGAATGGACTGCGCAGACAAAGCTCTGAGGAGATAGAAAGGTCTTAATAATATTATTAACAATAATTACAAGAAGAATAATCTTTATTTCTACAAGTACATACAACGTACACAGACGTAGCTGACATTAATTACATAACAGTTATTACATACTATATAGAAACCCCCTTGTTATGCAGAGCATTTCGGGCAACTTAGGTCAGTTTTGTCCTCAGGACACCACCCACACCAGTTGACTTACACCCGGGTACCTATTTTACTGCTAGGTCACAGGGACAGCAGGTGCCTCAAGGAAACACGCCCCAAGGTTTCCATCCTGCCAGGATCAAACCACGGACACTCCATTTGAGAGCTGAAATGTCTTTTCCAGTTATGAAGTTTCGTCTATCTAAATCATCACATCTATCTCTAGTTCTAATTTTTTTTTATGTATTTGTTTACAGTTTTTTATGTATGCATCGAGAAATGAGATGTCTTCTTGTAGACATGTATGTCTACCTGTTATTACGATTTTTTTTTTTTTTATTTCTATTTTCATTCATTTATTACTTCCGAGTGTTTTTTGTTTACTTTCTTTCACTTTCTGACACTTACTTTTAAGATATATTTCCTGATTAACTATGCCTTGCTTTTTTTTTTTTTTTTTTTTAATTTCCTCCTGTCCTCTTGTTGTTGTTGCATCCCTGGAAAACAGCTTATTCTTATCTTCTCTATTTACGCTATCATATTTTTTTTTTTTAAGCCATAATCATATTCTCTCTTCTTCATTTCTCCGGAACATTATTTCTAGTTCTCGCGTTCTCTCTTCTAGCTCTTAAAATAACTGTGTATGTATGTGTGAGTGTGTGTGTGGGAGAGAGAGAGAGAGAGAGAGAGAGAGAGAAAAGAGAGAGAGAGAGAGAGAGAGAGGGGGAAAAGGGGAGAGAGAGAGAGAGAGAGAGAAGAGAAAAAGAGAGAGAGAGAGAGAGAGAGAAAGGAGAGAGAGAGAGAAAAAGAGAGAGAAGAAGAGAGAGAAAAAAGAGAGAAGAAGAGAGAGAGAGGGGAGAGAGAGGAGAGAGGAGAGAAAAGAGAGACAGAGATAGAGAAAGAGAGAGAGAAAGAGAAAGAGATAGAGAGAGCGAGAGAGAGAAAGAGAGAATAGAGAGAGATATGAGAGAATATAGAGAGAGAGAGATAGAAAATATAGAGAGAGAGAGAGAAGAGAAGAGAGAGAGAGAGATTACATATTTGCATATAAAAGTAACACCGCCTTTGCTCTGGTGTCCCATTGTTTTTTTTATATTTTTTCCCTATGGTTGCAACACTAACTCATTCCTGTTTCAGTGCTTTTCTACTCGTCAATTATTTTATCTGAGAAAAAAAAAACTGCTACTGTCCTTTCCACCAAACACACACACACAGAAACAAGGGGACACAACTGGAAGCTGAAGACTCAGATGAGTCAAAGGGATGTCAAGGGAAAAATTTCTTCAGCCACAGAGTAGTCAGGAAGTGGAATGGACTAGAGAAAGATATAGTGGAGGCAGGAAGCATACATAGTTTTAAGACAAGGTATGATAAAGCTCATGGAGCAGGGGGAGCAGAGACCCAGTAGCAGAACGAAGAGGCGGGGGCCCGGAGCTGGTGTCGACCCCTGCAACCACAATTAGGTGAGTACAATTAGGTGAGTACACACACACACACACAAACACCCGCCCCACACACACCCGCACACACACACATACACACTGAAAAGACTTTTGACAGAGTTCCACACAAGAGATTAGGCAAAAGCTGGAGGACCAGGCAGGTATAACAGTGAAGGCACTGCAATGGATCAAGAATACCTGACAGGAAGCCAACAGCGAGTCATGGTACGTGACGAGGTGACAGAGTGGGCGCCTGTGACGGCAGGGTTCCACAGGGTCAGTCCTAGGACTGATGCTGTTCGTGGTATATGTGAATGACATGACGGAAGAAATAAACTCAGAAGTGTCTGTTTGCAGACGATGTGAAGTTAATGAGGGATTTCAATCGGAGGAGGACCAGGCATGGGATCTGAACATGCTACAGACTTGTCAAGCAACTGGCCCTGGAAAATTTAACCCCACCAAGTGCAAAGTCATGAAGATCGGGAAGGGCAAAGAAGACTGTAGACAGAATATAGCCTAGGAAGCCAAAGACAACAAACCTCACATCAACAAATAACTGCTGCAGCATATGGGCGAGTAGCAGACCTAAGAATAAATAGCTTACCGACATTCAGTAAGGAGTCGTTCAGGACTCTATACACCGTGACGTCAGGACTATATTAGTATGCAGCGCCGGTTTGGAACCCACATCTGTGCAAGTACGTCAGAAAATTAGAGGAAAGTGCAAAGTTAGCGACAGACTAGTCCCGGGCTAAGGGGGGTGTCCTACGAGGGGGAGGTTAAGGAAATTGACCTTACGACACTGGAAGGAATGGAGGTGCAAGAGGGAAATGATAACAACATATAAAATACTGAGAGGAATCGAAAGTGGACAGAGATAAGATGTTCCAGAGATGAGACACGAGACAAAGGGTCACAATTGAAAGTTAAAGATTTAGACGAGTCACAGAGATGTTAGGAAGTATTTCTTCAGTCACAGAGTTGTAGGGAAGTGGAATAGTCTGGAAAGTGAGGTGGTGGGGCAGGAGTCATGCAAACTTTAAGAAGAGGTATGATAAAACTCATGGAGCAGGGAGGGGTGACCTAGTAGCGACCAGCGATGAGGCGGGGCCAGGAGCTATGAATCAACCCTGCAACCACAAATAGGGAGTACTAATAGGTGACCACCCACACAACACACACACACACACACACACACACACACACACACACACACCACACTTCACTCCGTATATCAAGCTCAAACATTCCACTGTATCTGTAAACAAAACGCGAGCAGTGAGTCGCGAGCAGAATAATAAAAACTACCACAGTTTTCGCCAGATCCCACAAAATTTGTCTCATCTTAAAGATCACGTATGAGTCCGTCATGGTTTTAAATTGCATCTTGGGGCTTAAGTTACTTTTTACGCGATGTGCTTCGCGAAAAGAGCGATGGCTTAAAAAACATTTTCTTAACAATATCTCAACATAACTTTAAGTTATTCTCAACCCTTTTACTTTTTCCCTCCACGAAGTTATCTTCAAGTATTTATTCTTGGTTATGTGCACAGGGTATTACACCGAGAGGCGGTTTTCTCTCCTCGATATATGATAAGATTTTACTTTAATCCCTAATTTAGTGAGTGGAGTGTTCATGTCTGCGTGCTTTAACCCTCTAACCAGCCCAGTAATCTTGCCCCGTCTCGCTTTTTTATTTACGAAAGCTAACACATTCTCAGTGTGCTGCTACCAAGCCTCCTCATCATTTAACTTCGTGCAAAGATGGTTTACCAACTGACTCCCCGGGCCCTCTTCAAGAGGGAACTTGATCGGCTTCTAAAGTCGGGTTCTGGTTAACCAATCTGTGGTGTACTGATCTGCGTGCTGCTGGCACCAACAGATTGGTTGATCAAGCCAGTAACCGTGAGGCCTGGTCTGGGACCTGGCCGCGGGGCGGTGACCCCCGAAATCTTTACCAATTAACTTCCAGGTAAAGCAGAAACAACTGGTAATCATCTCGTTAAAAATAAATTAACCAGCGAGTCTGAACAAGGATTCACAGACGCTCGTTCTTGTTAAAAAATTTTTTTTTCACCGATTCATTTGAGTATAAAATTTCATACTTAGTCTTCTGTAAAACTATTACCTGTTGTTGATATTTTACTTTGATACCAGCTGTTATGACAGCTGCTAAAGGTATGTTCGTTTCTGCTGTTGGTCTATTCATAGCATCTAAAATTATTATTGTTGTTAATGCTATGCTTATCTCTATCGTTTTAATAGCTATCCTGGCATTAACTATATCTGCTTCACTTCTTTAAATTTTGCTTTAACACTTTTACGGGATTGCATGTGTCTCGCTCCTCGCCGCTGGTTAACTCACGCTCTCGTGACGAAACGTCAACTGAAGACCTCCTCTCAGTAACGGAATCCCTCGCTATGCAACGACCCAGACAGCGCACCACCTTACAAGTAGGTGTCAGTTCCACGAACAATAGTATGAATCATTCTCACCACTGCTGACACTTAATTTTTTTATTATATACAGAAAATATCCTCTGTGAGGTATTTCGTGTATATATTATGAGAATTTATTTCAGGACAATTTTTATTATCGATTAAAGTAGCCTTGACTGGCAGTGTACAGGTGATATGCAGATTAATGACCTAATGTAGTGGATGGGTTATAAACGTAGCAAACTAGATCTAACAAAGTTGACCCTTGGTCGAGTTTTTGAAAGGCTTGTGATGGAAATTCCTCCCTTTGTGGAAGAATACAGATAACTGTTTTTTCCTCATCTCCGTGTATGGTGAATATAAGTCTGGTAATTTCACAGGACAACGACCATAACTGCACAGAAGTCTCGATTTGCATATACTGTATACTCACCGAGTCGTGTTTACTGGATGAGTCTCAGCTCCTGATCCCCCTTCCCCTTTAAAATACTAACGGCCTACTTGATTAGCACCTGGCCTCTTGGACTCTGTCATACCTACTCTTGCAACTGTGTATAAGCTTACATTCCCACCTGTGATTATCTGGTTTATTTTTTAGCTCTCATCCATGCCACAGCGTCCTAGTCCCTCGTAATGTAAACAAACTTGATTCCTCCATTCCCCAGGCCTGTATGACCCTGGGAATTTAATAATAAGGGTAACGCTGCTTATCACCCCTAAGAAGGCAAAATTAAAACTAGATGTATTTCGGTCGCTGTGCGATCCGAGAAAAGTATCCTGATTGCATAACCCAGCCAAACCGCAGTGAACGCGAAAAATTAGTGCAGAGTGCGGCCTAAGTTTATAATGTAAAGTTAAGTATTAGCGTTGAAGACTTGAAGCTAATCAGATTTGGCATTGACAAGTTATCACATGGGAAAATAATATCCCTTTATTTTTTAATAAAAAAATGGAAAAATTAGGACACATACAGCCCTAAACTAATTCAAACCTTCGACTAAAATAAAGACCATAGGGGGACTAACCACCTCACTTCTTCTGCAGACTGAAGGACGATCTCCTCATATCTACATCTTTGCTACTGCTGCTGTCTCCTCTGAGTTTCGACTGAAGAAAACTGTTGAACAGGCAAAAAGTCACGTCAATACAAATACCAAACTGTTGCACAAGTGTCTTGTTCACCTTTGCAGGTCTATGCTGTCACATAAAATACAAAGACACAGGAGAGAGAGTGCTGAGCAGCAAAACTAGTCTTGTTAGTACAAAACTCGACTCTGTGGAGGACTGATTCTTCAAGGGAAGAGGGAGGGGGACCATGGCTGCGGAGAGGGGGCTCTTGATCTAAGGAATTGGATTATTATTAGTATAATAAAAAGAATAGCTAAACCTACAAGGGTCTAATGAATTGGAGCTCTACGATGAAAGTGAGATCCCACGCACTTTGAGGTCACACAGAGACACATAAAAAGTCCCTGGACCTTTTAAGTGTCTGTAATCTTCTGACTCACCGCCCACAGGATGGGTATAGAGCGTATAATAAAGAACAATAAAGGCACAATACTGGAACAATACACACAACCCTCACACAGGACAGAGAGTTTACCACAACGTTTCGGTCCGACTTGGACCATTTATATAGTCACGCTAACACACACAACCCAGTAACAATCTGATCTTTCCTCTGAGTACTCCACACACTAGCGTTCAAAGGTTTGAAGCCGGTAAGGAGAGAGCATTCTCGAGTTATCCCATTCAAGCGGAGGAAGAAAATAATCCAACGACTCATGGTAGGTACGTATCCCTTTTGGGGGGATACCAAGGTCTAAACTTATTTATCCCTCAGGAAGTGGGAGACAGATTTCAGCCAAACCCTGAATCCATCTACTGCAGCGATACGTACTGCTCTGTTCTGTACTTGATATCCTGTGTACGTGAAAGCACTGTTTTTCTTACGTGCTGCCGCGGTGATGTACGCAATCAAGGGCATTTAAATGCCTGGCGTTCTTGAAGAGGATATTTAAGATTCGGAATTGCTTCACTGTAGCCCCATAATGGTGCCGGATGGGTGAAGGTATGTTAAAAATGGCTGGATCTGTATACATATAGATCACATATGTGATCTATATGTATCACTGTGAATACATGCTGAGAGTTTACTTAAATCCATTTTTATGGATTAAAGTATTCTTGTCTTGTGGTGAAAAGGCCATAGAGCAGCCTTAACGACCTTAGTATAGTCGATGGGATTTAAACCCCATTAACTTACCATACAGAACTGTGAGTGTACCTAATTGTATCTCTCAGTGTATGCAGACCGAGGCGTGTGCCTCTTTCAGCGCATATACACCAAGAGAGGTGTATCTCTCAGGGTGTATATACACTGAAAGGTGTGTCTCTCAATGTATATACACCGAGATAGGTATGTATCTCTCAGTATGTATATACACACTGAGAGACGTGTATCTCAAGATTATGTAAAGAGAGTTTAACCCCTTTTATGAATATTGCATTACTCTTGCTACTAGTACGAGAATGATCTGCATCTCTTCTGGTCGACAGGCTTCAAACCTAACAAATTAACACATGGGTTAATGTACCTTAACTAACCCCACTTCCATCACCTCCCCACCACCACCACCACCAACAACAACAACAACACCATCACCACCACCACCACCACCACCCCCACCAACAACAACAACAACACTCATCACCACCCCACTATCACCACCACCACCATCACTATCACCACCACCACCACTATCACCACCACCACCACCACCACCACCATCTGAGTGTCTCTCTATCTTCCTCCCTCGAGATCCTCGACTTATTGTTAAGTCTGCATAATGAATTAATTATATTATTCATATAACAAGAGAAGCGTCTAGCCACACTGTGATTAATTACGCTTTTAACACCTCAATTTTTTCTTCGTTATCACCTTCGAATTTCTGAAAAATCTTCAGGTGTATATAACGAAAGAGGAAACATTTTTCCTCCTTACGGTTCATCCCCATTAATTAGTCGAGTAGAGAACCGTAAATAATGTGCTTTAATACGTACAGGAAACCCCAAAAAATTGTCGTAGATTTTAAGGGCTACGACAACTTTGTCGTATAATTCTGTGTCGTATAATTCTTGTTGTTTATATTAAGGGTCATGGCGGCTTGTGCCGTAGAGCCTGTCATTGTTACTGATTGTTGAGTTTAAGGTCTCGACGGCAGGCCGTGTGAGTCTAGTAACTGTAAATCAGTGGTGTTGACTGAAGCAATCACTCTCCGCTCCTTCCCCTT
>WNWK01057178.1:0-10814 GCA_009830355.1 Cherax destructor
ACTTTTAGTAACTCCACCTTCCCCTAATTTCCACATTCCGAATTTTCTGCATAATATTTACACCACACATTGCCCTTAGACAGGACATCTTCACTGCCTCCAGCCCCCTTTGCTGCAGCATTTGAAACCCATGTTCACCCCATATAAAGTGTTGGTACCACTATATTTTCACATTCCATTCTTTGCCTCCATGGATAACTTTTTTTGTCTCCACAGACACCTCAACGCACCACCCCTTTTTTTCCTTCATCAATTCTATGTTAACCTCATCCTTCATAAACCCACCCGCTGACACGTCAACTCCCAAATATCTGAAAACATTTACTTCTTCCAAAACCCCTCTCTCCAATGTGTTTCAATTTTTTTTTATTTAAATCGTTTGTTCCCTCATCACCTTACTCTTATCTATATTCATTTTTAACTTTCTACCTTCCCCCTCTCCCGAACTCGTCCACTAACCTTTGCAACTTTTCTTTAGAATCTCCCATAAGCACAGTATCATCAGCAAAAAGTAACTGTGTCAACTCCCATTTGCATTTAATTCTACATAATTTAATCCCACCCCTCTACCCAACACCCTAGCATTTTACTTCTTTTACAACCCCATCTATAAATATATTAACCATGGTGACATTATAGTTCCCTGTCTAAGACCTACTTTTACCGGGGAAATAATCTCCTCTCTCCTACACACTAACCTGAGCCTCACTATCCTCATAAAATCTTCAACCTTCAGTAACTTAATAATATTCCATACACTTGCAACATTTGCCACATTGCTCCCCTATCCACTCATATGCCTTTTTTAAATCCTAAAAAATAAAAATTTTCCCCCTTTTTTTAAAAAAATGTTTCCCAAAATGGTTCATGTAAACACTTGATTCACATCCCTACCCGCTCTAAAGCCCCCTTGCTCATCAGCAACCTACCCCCTTTTCTTACCCCCCAATTTTTTTAAAATCCCCGCCTACATTTTACCTGGTATACTCAGTAAACTTTTCCCCATAATTTTACACTTCTTTTTTCCCCCCTTCCCTTTATATAAAGGAACATACATGCTCTCTGCCAATCCAGGTACCCTTCCTCTTTCATACATTTTAAACAAAAATACCAACCACTCCCGCACTATATCCCCCTGCTTTTAACATTTCTTTTATGATTCCGTCAATTACAGCTGCTTACCCTTTTCATTCCCACGTAAGTTCACACCTCCCCCACACTCCCCACCCTTTCTTTCCCCCCAAAAGATGTTGTACCTCTTTTGGGCCGTACATGAAATTACCGCGTCCCTTTTTTCATGAATTTTAAAATTCCCCAAAAAAAATTTCCCAAACTACCCAATACCCCCAACTCCCCATCTACTAACTCCCTACCCCATGTTTTTAACTGACAAATCCATTCGTTCCCTAGGCTTTTTTACCTTGTTTATCTCACTCCAAAAAAAATTTTGTGTTCAGCAAATTTTTTACAGAGCCTCTCCCATTCTTTCTCCGCTCTTCTTTTGCACTCCTCACCACTCTTTCACCTTTTTTTACTCTCCATATACTCTGGTCTTTATTAACACTTTGTTTTGTAAAAACCCCTTTATAAGATACCTTTTTTCATTTATCATACCCTTCTTTTCATTCCACCACTCCTCCTTTTCCTTCGCACCTCCCTCCTATAAACACAAACTTCGCCCCCCATTCTATTACTGCATTTTAAAACTATCCCAAGTTTTGTTCAACCCTTCTTACTTGCACTAAACCCACCCTTTCTGCCAATATTTTATATCTCACCCTAACTTCCTCCACCCTTGTTTATACACTTTTACCTCCTCTTACTTGCTGTTGCCATTTTCTTTTGTCCCATCTACCTTTTTCTCTAACTGTAGCTACAACCAAATATTGATCTGATATATCCGTTGCCTCTATAAACATGTACATCCTGAAGCCTACCCATCAACCTTTTTTCCACCAATACATAATCCCAAAAAACTCTGTGAACCAATATCTAACATTTTTAATTTATCTCTTCAAACAGGTGTAGTGTCTATTGTGGAAGATGGCTAATGTAATTCCTATTTTAAAGCAGGGGGGCAAGTCACTACCGTCAAACTACCGCCCAATAAGCCTGACCTCAATTGTAGGCAAATTACTAGAGTCAATTATAGCTGATATTATTAGAAGCCATCTAAAATAACCATAATTTGATTAATGATACCCAGCATGGATTCGAGGGGCCGTTCCTGCCTATCTAATTTTTTTAACCTTCTTCAGTAAACTTGAGGCTGTTGATCACGATAAAGAATTCGATATTGTTTATTTAGACTTTAGTAAGGCTTTTGATAGAGTACCGCACCAGAGACTGTTAAAAGAAGTGGCAGCTCATGGCATTGGGGGAAAAGTGCTGTCATGGATCGAGTCATGGCTCACCAATAGGAAGCAGAGAGTGTGCATAAATGGGGTTAAATCGAATGGGGACTTGTAACAAGTGGTGTTCCACAGGGATCAGTCTTAGGCCCATTATTATTTATAATATATATCAATGACCTTGATGAAATTACTAGTGATATGAGCAAATTCTCGACGACACGAAGATAGGTAGGATAATTGATTCAAACATAGATGTCATAGAACTTCAGGAAGATTTAGACAAACTTAATTCGTGGTCAGAAAAGTGGCAGATGCAGTTCAATGTAGATAAATGCAAGGTTCTGAAGCTCGGGAGTGTCCATAACCCAAGCACTTATAAGTTAAATAACGTAGAACTTAGCCATACAGATTGCGAGAAGGACTTGGGGGTGATGGTAAGCAGCAACCTTAAACCAAGACAGCAATGCCTAAGCGTACGTAATAAGGCAAATAGATTACTGGGATTTATATCAAAGTGTTAGCAACAGAAGTCCAGAGGTTATATTACAGCTTTATACATCATTAGTAAGGCCTCACCTAGATTACGCAGCTCAGTTCTGGTCTCCATATTACAGAATGGACATAAATTCGTTAGAAAACATTCAGCGTAGAATGACTAAATTAATACATAGCATTAGAAATCTTCCTTACGAAGAAAGATTGAAGACCCTAAAATTACATTCACTTGTAAGACGTAGAATGAGGGGGGACATGATCGAGGTATACAAGTGGAAAATGGTATTAACAAAGGGGATATAAATAAGGTCTTGAGGATATCTCTCCAAGAGAACCCGCAATAATGGATTCAAGTTAGATAAGTTTTAGATTTAGAAAGGATATAGGAAAAGTATTGGTTTGGAAATAGGGTAGTTGATGAGTGGAACAGTCTGCCCAATGGGGGTTTTTGAAGCTAGGACCTAGGTAGTTTCAAATTTAGGTTGGATAAATTCATGAGTGAGAGGGTTGGATTTGAGTTGGGGCTCGCGCATGAGTGGGTAGAATTGTCAAAGCTTATTTCTTGGGTAGCTTGAAAGTGGGTTGAGCAAATATTCTGTTAGTGGGACGGATTGTGAAGGACCTGCCTAGTATGGGCCAACAGGCCTGCTGCAGTGTTCCTCCTTTCTTATGTTCTTATGTTCTTATGTAACTTGAATCCATTATTGCGGGTTCTCTCTTGGAGAGATATCCTCAAGACCATTTATATCCCCTTTGTTAATACCCATTTTCCACTTGTATACCTCGATCATGTCTCCCTCATTCTACGTCTTACAAGTGAATGTAATTTTAGGAGTCTTCAAATCTTTCTTCGTAAGGAAGATTTCTAATGCTATGTATTAATTTAGTCATTCTACGCTGAATGTTTTCTAACGAATTTATGTCCATTCTGTAATATGGAGACCAGAACTGAGCTGCGTAATCTAGGTGAGGCCTTACTAATGATGTATAAAGCTGTAATATAACCTCTGGACTTCTGTTGCTAACACTTCTTGATATAAATCAGTAATCTATTTGCCTTATTACGTACGCTAGGCATTGCTGTCTTGGTTTAAGGTTTTGCTTACCATCACCCCAAGTCCTTCTCGCAATCTGTATGGCTAAGTTCTACGTTATTTAACTTATAAGTGCTTGGGTTATGGACACTCCCGAGCTTCAGAACCTTGCATTTATCTACATTGAACTGCATCTGCCACTTTTCTGACCACGAATTAAGTTTGTCTAAATCTTCCTGAAGTTCTATGACATCTATGTTGAATCAATTATCCTACCTATCTTCGTGTCGTCGGCGAATTTGCTCATATCACTAGTAATTCCCTCATCAAGGTCATTGATATATATTATAAGCCAATAACAATGGGCCTAAGACTGATCCTGTGGAACACCACTTGTTACAAGTCTCCATTCGGATTTAACCCCATTTATGCACACTCTCTGCTTCCTATTGGTGAGCCATGACTCGATCCATGACAGCACTTTTTCCCCCAATGCCATGAGCTGCCACTTTCTTTAACAGTCTCTGGTGCAGTACTCTATCAAAGCCTTACTAAAAGTCTAAATAAACAATATCGAATTCTTTATCGTGATCAACAAGCCTCAAAGCTTTACTGAAGAAGGGTTTAAAAAATTAGATAGGCGGAACGGCCCCGAATCCATGCTGGGTATCATTAATCAAATTTTTCGCCACACAGTGGCTGAGGGAAGCCACGTGTGGCGAAACGTTTCCTCAATAAAGATCAAGTGTTCATATGTGTCTAATTTAACAACTTGTCGGTTCTCTGAACCATTCATCTACATCCTGTCTGACACTCCCCAACTTCTTGGGATCTTGATACAAAGTTCTTCAACATTTGCCCAAACCTTTGGACAAGGACTTACTTCGACTAGTGGTTGATACCACTATGACCTGCCTCCCCCTGCTGCATCTCACCTGATTACAGCATATAAGCCACCTCTACGGCCTTGTGCTACACTTCTAACAAGATTGATGGACTGAACACATCGACTCCAGGCCGAGGGACTGATAACCTCAAACTCTCCTCTCCTTACACCTTTCTACTTTGTATTGGACTGATGAAGCCACTGTGTGGCGAAAGGGTTTCCTCAATAAAGATACCCAAGTGTTGCATATGTGTCCTAATTTAACAGCTTAAGGAGGAATTGAGGGTAGCGAAGCTTGAGATCGGCGATTGACGGAGGAAAACAAGAGGATTCGTAGTAGTCCTCCTGTTGTGAGTCCCCCAGGTCAAAAAGGGGAACCTGGGCAGTGGCCGGACTTCAGGAACAAGTTGAAGATAAAAGAAAACCAATGGAGAGTTAGAAACGATGAAGAAAGAGACTGCTGGGGAAACATCGAATGCCTTCTCCGTGCTACCCGATGAATGTGAGTCGACTACTGGGAACGCCCGACGAACGACACAAGGAAGGTAAAAACATTGTTATTGTTGGGGACAGCCAGGTTAGATACATGGATAGGGCTTTCTGTTTGAATGATAGGAGTAGGAGACAGAGGGTTTGCTTTCCTGGGGCTGGGATGGAGGATATTGTTAGCCGTCTGGAGACATCATGAAAAGTTTAGATTTAGAAAGGATAAAGGAAAGTATTGGTTTGGAAATAGGGTAGTTGATGAGTGGAACAGTCTGCCTAGTAGGGTTATTGAAGCTAGGACCTTGGGTAGTTTCAAATTTAGGTTGGATAAATTCATGAGTGGAGGGGTTGGATTTGGATTGGGACTCGGCATGAGTGGGTGGGAATTTAAAAGCTATTTCTTGGGTGTTTTTTGAAAATTGGGTTGAGCAAATATTCTGTTAGTGGGATGGATTGTGGGACCTTAGTATGGGCCAACAGGCCTGCTGCAGTGTTCCTCCTTTCTTATGTTCTTATGTAATGGAAGTCCTATTATCTGTCCTCAGTGCTGGGGCAACGATGTTGGCAAAATGTGGAGTGAGGACCTGACTGGGGTTTAGGTCAGCAATAACATAATTGGGAAGAAGGGTGGGAACCCTGTCATATGTGGTATTTTGCCAAGGAGAGGAGTTGGAAAGAATGGTTGTCCAGGGCAATTGGTGTCAATTGCTGGCTGGACAAATACTGTAAGGAAAATTCAAACATTCATTGAAACTGGGACCTCTTCTATGGCAGAAATGACATGAAACCAGGGATGGGGTTCACTTATCCAGGTCTGGGGTGGGGGCACTGGCAACTGCAGTGGAGAGAGCTGTTAGGGCTTTAAACTAGAAATAGTTAGTGGTATGGGTTTTGGGGGAAAACAGTGAAGTCCCAGTGTAGTAATATTATAAGTTCTAGGAGAACTAGTAAAGGCAAAAAAAAGGTGGACAGTGGAAAGCTAGTGACACTGGATGCAAGGACAGTAATAGGTATAGTGGAAAACAGAAATGACCCAGGAAGGGTAAAAGAAAGGGGGTCTTTAAATATTTTTACACCAATAGTCAGTGCTAGGAATAAGATGGACGAGTTGAGATTAGTTGAATACGGGAAAAAATTGATGGCAATAACAGAATGGTTTAATAAAAATCGGGACTTGCCTGCCGAATGTCACATTCAGGGTTTTAAATTGTTCCAAGTAGACAAAGTATGGGAAGGGGGTGGGGTGGCACTCTTGTCCGTGATCATTTAAATTGTTGTATAAAAACGGGTATAAGTCTGAATTAACACATACAGAGTCTGTCTGGATAGAATTTTCAGAGGGGTGTGAAAAATTTATTTTAGGCGTGATTTCCTCCTCCAAACTTAGAAGGGAACAAGGAGACTACTTTGGGAGGAAATTGAAGGCCAAAGGCACGATAACTGTATTTAGGGGACCCAACTTTGGGCAGATGATTGGAACTTGACAGGAATTTAGAATCTTTAAAGACTTTTTAAATGGGTTTGGGGTTGTTTTTTGAAGCAGTTTGTAACGGGGAAACCCGGGGAAAAAACCTACTTGACTTGGTTCTGGAAAAAAAGGGGAAAACCCCTTTTTAATAATTTGGGGAATTTCAGAAAAACCCCGAACCCCAAGTCAATTACATTTAGCATTGTGGATGTATGATAGTAGGGATAATTCAGTAACGGTCCCAGTTTTTTGCTTAGCAGATTATAATGGACTTGAAAACCCTTTTCAACTGTGGACGGGGTTTTACGAAGAAAAGGGACCAAATTTACAGTTTTCTTCACACTATACAGGCTCCCAAAAAAACATTTATCCCATATAAAAAAATTGATCTGGGAAAATAAAAAGGGGTGAATAATGGCTTAAGTATTTTTTGGGGGAGAAGAAAGGAATTTATAGGCGCAAAAAAAGGGTGAGAGTCATCTTTAAATCAGTATACTGACATTAAGAGGGACGTTAAAAAGGGAAAAAAAAGCAAAAGGGACTATGAAATTAAAGTTGCTAGGGTTTTAAAAAAAACCCAAAGGGGTTTTTTCCCGGTTTATAGAACAAAAGTTAGGGATAAGATAGGTCCCCTTAAAAATAACTTTGGGCATCTTATTTTACAAGGAGAATGATATGTGCTCTATTTTTAATAATTTTTTTTCTCTCGGCCACACAGGAAGACTTTAAAAATTCCCAGAATTAATTTTTTTACAGAGGCCCAGAAGAAAAAATTTTAAAATATCACAGTCACTAGAAAGGTTGGAAAAACAACTAGCCAAGGGGAAAAAAAAAAACCCCGGGGGCCCTGATGATTTTTTTTCTTTGTTTTAAAAAAATAAAAATGGAACTCGGAAACCAATATCTAATTTTTTTTAATTTTCTCTTCAAACAGGTGTAGTGTGGGGATATGTGGAAGAAACTAATGTAATTCCTATTTTTAAAGGGGGGGAAAATCAAAAAGTCAAATTCCCCAAATAAGCCTGACCTCAATTGTAGGCAAATTACGGGGAAGTAAATTTAAAAACTGATATTATTAAGCCATCTAGATAACCATAATTTGATTAATACCCCCTGGATTCACGGGGGGCCTTCCTGCCTATCTAATTTATTAACCTTCTTCACTAAAGCTTTTGGGGGTGTTGATCACGATAAAAAATTCGATATTGTTTATTTAGACTTTAGTAAGGCTTTTGATGAGTACCGCACCAGAGCCCGTTGAAAGGGGGGGGGTCATGGCTTTGGGGGAAAAAAATGCTGTCATGGATCAGTCATGGCTCACCAATAGGAAGCAGAGAGTGTGCATAAATGGGGTTAAACCCCAATGGGGACTTGTAAAAAGTGGGTTTGGGGGTCAGTCTTAGGCCCATTGTTATTTATAATATATATCAATGACCCCCAGTAAAAATTCAGTAAAAGAAAAATTTCCCTTTACGACACGAAGATAGGTAGGATAATTGATTCAAACATAGATGTCATAGAATTTCCCCGGAAGATTTAGACAAACTTAATTCAGGGCGGGAAAAAAGGGGAGTGCAATTCAATGTAGATAAATGCAAGGCTCTGAAGCTGGGGGGTTTCCAAAACCCCCAACCCCTTTAATTTTAAAAACGTAGAACAGCCATACATTTTGGGAAGGACTTGGGGGGGGAGGGGCAGAAACCCTTTAAAAACCAAACAGCAATCCCCAAGCGTTTAATAAGGCAAATAGATTCGGGGGTTTATATCAAGAAGGGGGTTCAACGAAGTCCAGAGGTTATATTACAGCTTTATACATCATTAGTAAGGCCTCACCTAGATTACGCAGCCAGTTTTGGTCTCCATATTACAGAATGGACAAAAATTTTTAAAAAACATTCAGGGAGAATGACTAAATTAATACATAGCATTGGGGAAATTTTCCCTTTTCGAAGAAAGATTAAAACCCTTTTTAAATTCATTCACTTGTAAGACGTGAATGAGGGGGACATGATCGAGGTATACAAGTGGAAAATGGGTTTTAAAAAAGGGGATATAAATAAGGTCTTGAGGTTTTCCCCCAAAGAAAAAACCGCAATAAGGGGTTCAAGTTGATGGGTTTGATTTAGAAAGGATAAGGAAAGTTTTGGGTTTTGGGGAAAAGGGGGGAGTTGATGAGGGGAAAAGGGGCTGTTTTGTAGGGTTATTAAATTTTTGGCCCTTTTGGGAGTTTCAAATTTAGGTTGGATAAATTCATGGTGAGAGGGGGGTTGGTTTTGGGACTCGCCAAGGGGGGGGGAATTTTTCCCTTTTTTCTTGGGCAACATTTTAAAAAATTGGGTTGGGGCAAATATTCTGTTAGTGGGACGGATTGTGAAGGACCTGCCCCGTATGGGGGCCCAAAGGCCTGCTGCAGTGTTCCTCCTTTCTTATGTTCTTTGTTTTAACCTCTGGACTTCTGTTTTTAACACTTCTTGATATAAACCCAGAACCATTTGCCTTATTACGTACGCTTAGGCCTGCTGTCTTGGTTTGGTTTTTGCTTAACTTCCCCTTCCTTTCGAAAATGTATGGTTTTAATTCTTTCGTTATTTAACCAATTATGGGTTATGGAACGGAAAATTGAACCTGCATTTTATCTTTTAAAGCATCCGCCCTTTCCACGAATTAAGTTTTTTTAAATCTTCCCCAAGTTCTCCCCAAATCCAAACTTAGATAGGGGGGAAAAGGGAGACTACTTTGGGGGAAATTTTGGCCCCAAAAACAGGGAAAAAGAGTTTTAGGGGGGTTTAACTTTAGTCAGATTTTTTGGAATTTCATGGGGGGTTTTCTCATTTTTAGAAGAGTTCAGGGGTTTTTGGGGAACAGTTTGTAAAAAACCCACAAGGGGGGAAAAACCACGGCATGGTTCTGGCAACAAAAGGAAACCCTTTTAATAATTTAGAAATTTTAGAGGAACTCGGCTCAAGGGCCCCAATTACCTTTAGGTTTTAAAGGATGTATGATAGTAGGGATAATTGTTTCCCCCAAATTTTGCTTTTCAGGTTTTTAAAGGACTTAGAGAACACTTAAAAAACTGTGGACGGGGGGGAAAAAGAGAGGTATCAAATGACAAATTTTCTTCATTAAACTAAAACAACCCAAAAAAAATTTATCAAGTAGAAATGACCCCCAAAAGGATGAATAATAGGCTCAAAAAAACTTTAGGGAAAAAGGAATTTATAGGCGAAAAAAGAGGGAGGGTCATCTTATAAATCAGTATACTGACATTAAGAGGGGGGTTAAAAAAGGGGAAAAGAAAATCAAACGGACTATGAAATTAAAGTTGTAGGGGGTTTAAAAACTAACCCAAAAAGTTTTTTTTCCGGTTTATAGAACAAAAGTTAGGGGGAAGATGGTTTAAAAATAACTTTGGGCATCTTCTTTTCAAGGAGAATGATATGTCTTTTTTAAAATTATTTTCTCTCGGTTTTCACACAGGAAGACATTAATATCCCAGTAATTAATTTTTACAGGGCCCCAAGAAGATAAATTATGTTATCACAGTCACTAGCGAAATGATTATGGAAAAAAACTAATTTTAAAAAAATAAACCTTTTGGGCCCCCATAGAAAGGGGGTTTTTAAAAGGAAAAATGGGGAATCTTTAACCAATATCTAAAATTTTTTTTATTTTTCAAACAGGGGGAGGGGGCTGATATGTGGAAAAAAAGAAAAAGAAAAAAAGAATGGAGGAACACTGCAGAAGGCCTATTTGGCCCCCGGCGGTCCTATCAAAAAACCCCCCCTACCTAAAAAAATTTTTCCCGTACTCAATTTTTAAAAACCCCCCCCTCCCACTCATATATTTGTCCAATCTCTTTTAAAAAAACCCAAGGTCCTAGCCCCTCCCCTACTCAAATTTTTCCCCATACAACTCTGTTCAAAAAGCTTTCCCTATTCCTTTTTTAAAACTAAATTTATCCAATTTAAATCCGTTATTTCTCGTTCTTACTTGGTTCGATATCCTCAGTATTTTTTTTAAAATCTCCTTTGTTTATGCCCATCATCCACTTGTACACCTCGATGATATCTCCCCTTTTTTCGTCTCTCCAG
>WNWK01057179.1:0-10812 GCA_009830355.1 Cherax destructor
TAACGTTTATGTTTTATGTGTGAAAGTTTCCTTATAATCCTGAAGAATTTAGGGAAGTGAAAATGTTAGAAAAGAGAAAACTTGTTCAATTTTTTTAATAAACTTTTCTAGCTAAACTTTATCTTCCATAAGATAAGTCATGGTAGTGTCTTCTTTATCTTATCCACAAGTGTCACAAACTAGTCACGTTTCACAACTTTCACAATGATTGTCTTCAAAATGCTGAAAACAAACATTTTCCATCAGAATATTGAAATATATAAAGTTCCTGAATTCCCTAACTTGAGGAAGTCTAATTTTTCTTGCCTCCAACTTTTCGATTTTATTTTGAAAAGACTAACATAATGTTAACAACCATGAAGGAGAGCGCATAAACTAATGGGTACAAATTTGTGTATATATGTGTGTGTGTGTGTGTGTGTGTCATAAGGGGACCTGTGTGTGTGTGTTTGTTTTTGTGATTACATTCATACTATAGAAAGAGGCGATAAGTGTATTTCATACATATATATGTGCACAACAACCACGGGGAATGGGGGGAGTAGAATGATAGTTCTTGGCCTTTCGTGTTGTAATCAACACATCATCAGGAGCTTGCAAAATTGCAGAAAAGAGTAGGAGTTCCAGCAAATAACGTTCCCAAAGAACCGCCTTCCAGTTCACATATGAACGCTTATTATTTAATGGAATCCGTATCAGCTGAGACGTTTGGGAGTGTCCTTAAGGTAAACAGAAGGACCTGATTTCCTTTACTGTTTAGGAGTTATTACAATGACATCGAAGGATTTTAGCGGAAACAAACTTCATTCTAGCTTCCTTTACTTCACTCTAGCTACCTTTACTTCACTCTAGCTACCTTTACTTCACTCTCCAGAGTTGAGTTAAAAAAATACAGCACAAAGGAATGAACAGAGTAATATGGACCTGGTGAGAGTGAGAACACCAGAGATCGTCCCCACAATATGGCTACAGTTCTTTAGTAACTTTGAGGGAGGTGTCTCGCCCGGTGAGGGAGGTGTCTCGCCCGGTGAGGGAGGTGTCTCGCCCGGTGAGGGAGGTGTCTGCCGGTGAGGAGGGTCTCGCCCGGTGAGGGAGGTGTCTCGCCCGGTGAGGAGGTGTCTCGCCCGGTGAGGGAGGTGTCTCGCCCGGTGAGGGAGGTGTCTCGCCCGGTGAGGGAGGTGTCTCGCCCGGTGAGGGAGGTGTCTCGCCCGGTGAGGGAGGTGTCTCGCCCGGTGAGGGAGGTGTCTCGCCCGGTGAGGGAGGTGTCTCGCCCGGTGAGGGAGGTGTCTCGCCCAGGTGAGGAGGTGTCTCGCCCGGTGAGGAGGTGTCTCGCCCGGTGAGGGAGGTGTCTGCCCGGTGAGGGAGGTGTCTCCTAAGTGTCTCGCCCGGTGAGGGAGGTGTCTCGCCCGGTGAGGGAGGTGTCTCGCCAGGTGAGGGAGGTGTCTCGCCCGGTGAGGGAGGTGTCTCGCCCGGTGAGGGAGGTGTCTCGCCCGGTGAAGAGATCTTGATCCTCTTCCTTCTTTACAATCTGATTTCCTACTATTCATCATTTGTTGAATACTGTTCATAATAATCTTCCCGGTTAATAAACATTAACCACCACCTCTCGCAAAACAGTTAACACAAATAAACAAAGCACTAATATATTTTTTTATTTACCATGACATTTAAATGAGGGTTAATGAATTGATCACCGAAGCTCAGAGAAACACTCATAGACAATGATAAACGTCTCTCAAAACAACATGTAACAGATTTAAGCTGACCGGGGAAAAAATCCTTGAATTTACTATATATTTAATACATACCATGTACTTTGATCTAAGCCAGAACATATGCTGAACACTTTACTAACAAAAAACAAAATGATTCTGGTTCACACTTGCATATGTGACTGTGAATGTTACGGTAAACAGTGACGATGACTGTGAATGTTACGGTAAACAGTGACGATGACTGTGAATGTTACGGTAAACAGTGACGATGACTGTGAATGTTACGGTAACAGACGATGACGTGAAAGTTATAAACAGTGACGATGACTGTGAATGTTACGGTAAACAGTGACGATGACTGTGAATGTTACGGTAAACAGTGACGATGACTAGTGAATGTTATGGTAAACAGTGACGATGATTGAATGTTACGGTAAACAGGACGATGGTTGAAAGTTAAAGTGACGCACTGTTGGACACATGTTATGAATTGTGGATGAACCCAAATGAATGGTTGAAAGTTAGTTGTAATGGTTATGGATGATGGAAATTTTAGGTAAGGGATGGTTGATAGTTGTTTGTGATGAGATTGGTTGATAGTTGTTGTGATAGATGGTTGATAGTTGTTGTGATAGATGGTTGATAGTTGTTGTGATAGATGGTTGATGGTTGTTGTGATAGATGGTTGATAGTTGTTGTGATAGATGGTTGATGGTAAACTGAAGTGATTTAATGTTAATTGTGAGTTGTGGTCAGTGACAGTCGATGGAGATATGTTATGAACTTTGATAAGTTGAAAATACTGATGAGTGATGGTGAGATGTTATGTGTTATGTGTTGTGGTGTTGCATGTTTGTAGATGAGTTGTAGTGAGGGATGGTTGATGATTAGTTGAAATTAGTTGGTATTGGCGATGGATAGTTAATAAATTGCTTGGTTATTCTTTCTGTCCCAATGTGCATATTAAGATGTGTGTTCACATATCTGTGCTTTTCTTTGCGTTTATAATCATTGTTATTATTTTCTTGTGTTTCCTTTCCACTTATCAATAGTGAATAAGGTTAGAATCCTTTCCTGTAAGTCACGTATGTCTTAGAAAACAAACACAAGGTGACCACAGCTTGAGTAGATGTAGTAGACCTGAAATAACACTATGATACTCATACAAGATATTTTCTCAGCTACTCTGCTTAGTGGAACAGTAATGAAATGTAGGTTTAAACTGAGCATAAAAACACACATATTTCTTGCACTCGATGGTGCAGGAAATATGTGAAGGACTTATGAGTAACCATACAAGGAAGTTATGAGGGACCTATGAGTAACCATACAAGGAAGTTATGAGGGACCTATAAGTAACCATACAAGGAAGTTATGAGGGACCTATGAGTAACCACACAAGGAAGTTATGAGGGACCTATAAGTAATTATACAAGGAAGTTATGAGGGACCTATGAGTAACCACACAAGGAAGTTATGAGGGACCTATAAGTAACCACACAAGGAAGTTATGAGGGACCTATAAGTAACCATATAGGAAGTTATGAAGGACCTATGAGTGACCATATAGGAAGTTATGAGGGACCTATGAGTAACCATGTAGAAGTAATATTAGGGACCCAAGATTAAAAATGTAGGAAGTAAATAACAAAAGGTCACAACACCGAGACTGAAACAATACACTAATAACTCGCACCTAGAAGAGAGGAGCTTACCACGACGTTTCGGTCCGACTTGGACCATTTACAAAGTCACACTGTCTTAACACTGGCTTAACACTGGCTTAACACTGTATGTGTTAACCCAACAATTACTAGATTCAAGAGAAGATTTTCCTAAGCCAGAAACTATAGGCTTTTCTTATGGATGTGGTACAGAACACGTACTGAGCACGTTGATATTTGTTAGAACATTGAATGAACATGTTGATCAGAAACAGATCTGGAATAGAACACTCACTGAACATTCACATAAAACTCTAAATCTTGTTCACACCTGTATAGACCCATGTGAGTCCTGCTTCACATAATGTGAATGGTTGGTAGTGAGTTGTGGTGGTGAATGACTGGGGTGAGTTGTGATGATGGATGGTTGATGGTGTGAATGAATGGTTCAGAGAACCGACGAGTTGGTAAATTAGACACATATGCAACACTTGGGTATCTTTATTGAGAAAGTTCCACACAGTGGCTTCATCAGTCCATACAAAGAAGATCGTGAAGAACAGGAGGAGTGTGAGTGTCAGGCCCTCAATCTTGAGACGATGTTGTCAGTCCATCAATCTTGAATAGAATAACAGCATATGAGCAGAGGAAGCTATATACTGTAGACAGGAGAGTGCAGCAGTTGTAGGAGGTGTCACATTTGTTCAATGTGGAAGAGGTCGTGCCAAGGAATAGCAAGCGAAGAAATCCCTGTATTAAGATACAAGATATTGCAGTGTCAGACAGGATGTGAATGAATGGTTCTGACACTGCAACATCTTGGTATCTTAATACAGGGATTTCTTCGCTTGCCTATTCCTTGGCACGACCTACTTCCACATTGAACAAATGTGACACCTCCTACAACTGCTGCACCTCCTGTCTACAGTATTAAGCTTCCTCTACGCTCATATGTTGTATTCTATTCAAGATTGATGGACTGACAACATCGACTCAAGATTGAGGGCCTGAAACCTCACACTCCTCCTGTTCTTCACGATTCTTCTTGTATGGACTGATGAAGCCACTGTGTGCGAAACGTTTCCTCAATAAAGATACCCAAGTGTTGCATATGTGTCTAATTTACCATGGTTGATGGTGAGTTGTGGTGATGGATGGTTGATGGTGAGTTGTGATGATGGATGGTTGATGGTGAGTTGTGGTTATTGATGGTGGGTTGTAGTTATGGATGGCTGGTGGTGAGTTGGGATGATGGATGGCCAACAAGTTGAGGTAATGGATGGTTGATGGTGAATTGCAGTGATGGTTTATAGTGAGTTGATTTTATGGATGTTTTATAGTGAGATGTGGTAAGAGACGGTTGATGATGAGTTGTGGAGATGAATAGTTGAAGATGAGTTGTGGAGATGGATGGTTGAAGATGAGTTGAAATTTTGGGAGTAAATTGTGATTTATAGTAATGGATAGTAAATACTCGAGAATAAATTATGCTGATAAAACAGTTTCGTGAGGAATTGTGTTGGTCAGCTCAGGTGTGTTGCCTAAGTTGTTCTAATGTTCCATTGTGTTGGTCAGCTCAGGTGTGTTGCCTAAGTTGTTCTAATGTTCCATTGTGTTGGTCAGCTCAGGTGTGTTGCCTAAGTTGTTCTAATGTTCCATTGTGTTGGTCAGCTCAGGTGGGTTGCCTAAGTTGTTCTAATGTTCCATTGTGTTGGTCAGCTCAGGTGTGTTGCCTAAGTTGTTCTAATGTTCCATTGTGTTGGTCAGCTCAGGTGTGTTGCCTAAGTTGTTCTAATGTTCCATTGTATTGTGTCTTTAGTTTAATGTGATCTACTTCCTTATATCCAATTCCACTTTATCCTTATTTCTTATACCAGGTCAACCTTATATCCCATACTAGTTCATCCTTATTTTACATACCAGGTTATCTTTCTTCTGTGTCACTTTCTTCACAGCTTCTTCTCCAACGTAACACTCAAGTCTCTCCACCATTATAAGTGAATTATAAACCACGACAAGTTTTAGGAAAGTTTTACCCACTAAAATATAATAATGTTAGCAGTTATTTTCAAATGGTAGTTTAATATTTTTAATTGCTATGAGCAGCACAATGTTCAGTTACGACGTAAACACTACATAAACATTAACGTTAAAGATTATTTATATTGTAATAATTAAGAAAAAAGAAATAACATTGTGCTACACCATTCAGGGTGTAATACTTGCTAACATTTAAACATCGCAGTAAATTACAACACATTATTTTTATAATATTCGCTAACATTCAAACATCACAATACATAACAGCATAATGTTGAAGCTTAGTAAGACAGAGACGTACTGACCAGTACGCAAGACCCACCACCTAAATTATTTTTTGTCATTGGATCGAATATCAACGGCTTCTAGTTTATATATATATATATATATATATATATATATATATATATATATATATATATAATAATAATACTACAACCACAATTTATAATAAAACACATATATATATATATATATATATATATATATATATATATATATATATATATATAATATATATATTATATATATATATATATATATATATATATATTATGCAAAAGATCACAGTAAACAGGTGATATCAAAATATGAAAACAACCACTATGAAAAATTAAGCGCATTGTGACTACTCACATTATCAAGAACTATGAAAGGAAAGTGAGAAGAAAGGCTTATAAAGGGCAAATACACCTACAGTCACATCACACTAACAAAGACAACACTCACAGTAGCGTAACATCTCACGACTCTGTGAAGAGGAACATAAGAAAGGACCTGAAACTCTTCCCAAGAATTAAGATAAGTCCAATTTATCATTAAATTCTTCCCAAATTTTATTAATTATAAATGAATCCAATTTATATAAACCCAAAGAAATATTCATATTATTTTCAAAACTGCTTTTAATGAAACATGATTCTATTATATTACCTCTAACCATGGACTGCTTCATACAACCTTCTCAGCATTTTGAAAATCAATTATGGTTAAATCTTCACATGAATAAATAGAGCATTAGAATCTTGTCCAGTTCTAATGCTATATTTATGTTGTTTTAATCTTAGTTCAAGACTTTTCCAGTTTGACCATAATAAACTTTATCGCATATTTTACAGGAATCTTATAGACACATCCGTCAACATTTTGGGAGAATTTTATCAAAGTCTTTTTTACTGTATCAAGATTTTTAAATACAACTTTGATATTAAAATTCTTAAGAAAGAAGACATATCAACCAAGTTTTCATGGTAAGGAGAACCAACATATTTTTGGTTGAATAAGGTTGGAAGAGTTTCAGGTCCTTTCTTATGTTCCTCTTCACAGAGTCGTGAGATGTTACGCTACTGTGAGGTGTAGTCTTTGTTAGTGTGATGTGACTGTGAGGTGTATTCTGCCCCTTTATAAGCCTTCTTCTCACGTTTCCTTTCATAGTTCCTTGATAATGTGAGTAGTCACGAAAGCGCTTGGAATTCTTCTATTTTTCATAGTGGTTGTTTTGATATATATATATATATATATATATATATATATATATATATATATATATATATATATATATATATATATATATATATATATATATATATATATATATATATATATATATATATATATATATATATATATATATATATTTGTGATGATATATATAGTTGTTGTGTGTGTGTGTTGTGTGTGTGTGTGTGTGTTGTGTGTGTGTGTGTGTGTGTGTGTGTGTGTGTGTGTGTGTGTGTGTGTGTGTGTGTGTGTGTGTTCTGCCTTTGCGGAAATGCGCAAAATGAGTGTAAAAACAAGTGTGTGTAAGTTTACTTAGGTTCAGATACTCGTAAATACAGTTACACAAATTATCATACATAGTAACATATGTGTACATTACCCAGGATAACCCATAAAAGTCATACAATGTAACTTCCATTGTGCGCAAGAGCTTGTAACTGCGCATCTTGAAAATACATAAGAAAAATAACCAAATAAAATATAAAATTCAAGACTTATTACAGTTCTGGTGAGGTGGACAAACACAAGAACACTCATAAAGTCACAATAAAACTTTCACAAACCCACTTAAACTGATAATGTAGTAAAAAAATATTTTTTTATGTAAATAAAGAGTTTAATATAAATAGAACTTCCAAAATTTCATTGAGTGGCCTCACCTTGGTGGCCGAACTGGACGGTAGCTTGGCTGCGTCTAGCTGGTGTACGGTCGTGGCTGTCTTGGTGGTTGTAATTACTGGACGCAGTTTTCTGTGTGTCACCTCCAGTAATTCCACCCACCTGGACAGTCTCTACCGTAGACCAGCTAGACAAGGCCTCGTTCTCATCTAGCTAGATCACTGAGGGTGGCTGAGCTGACTTCGGGATACATAACCTGGGGAAGGCTGAGACTGGTATATAACCTAAGAGAAGTAAGGAAGGGGAGACATCCGGGGGCCCACGGATGGATTCCTGGATACATGGACCTGGGAAAGGCGAGGATACCTTGGGGAAGTGGGGAAGGGAGAATATCTGAGGCAGACAGATGGACTCCTGGACACATGGACCTGGGAAAGACGAGGATACTGGTTGATGGGGCAGACCTTGGGAGAGGGAGAATATCTGAGGGGACACAAATGGACTCATGGACACATGAACCTGGGGATATAACCTAAGGGAAGTGAAGAAGGGGAGACATCCGGGGGCCCACGGATGGATTCCTGGACACATGAACCTGGGAAAGGCGAGGATACTGGTTGATGAGGCAGACCTTGGGAAAGTGGTGAAGGGAGAATATCTGAGGGGACACAGATGGACTCCTGGACACATGCACCTGGGAAAGACAAGGATACTGGTTGATGAGGCAGACCTTGGGGGAAGTGAGGAAGGGAGAATATCTGAGGGGACACAGATGGATTCCTGGACACTGACTGGGATAACCAAGGAATGAAAGGAGACATCCGGGCCGATGGATTCTGGACCATGGACTGGGAAGCGAGATCTGAAAGGGGAACGCAGAATATCTGAGGCGGACAGATGGACGCCTGGGGAAAGCATAAAAAACACAGTAACTGAGGATGACAGTGGTCGCAAATAATAATGACA
The DNA here is from genome assembly GCA_009830355.1 of Cherax destructor. NCBI lineage: Eukaryota > Metazoa > Arthropoda > Malacostraca > Decapoda > Parastacidae > Cherax > Cherax destructor. The sequence goes on from WNWK01057179.1 coordinate 8,504, forward strand.
ATTTCGATTTCTTAGCATTTCGTGAAAGCTTAATTTTTTTATTTCGGATGATGTGTTGGATGATGGTTTTCACACATCATCACCATCAATCACATCACCATCAATCACATCATCACCAATCACATCACCACCACCACCTGGTGAGAGTGTAGTGTGAACCTGGTGAGAGTGTAGTGTGGATCTGGTGAGAGTGTAGTGTGAACCTGGAGAGTGTAGTGTTGACCTAGTGAGAGTGTAGTGTGGACCTGGTGGGAGTGTAGTGTGGACCTGGTGAGAGTGTAGTGTGGACCTGGTGAGAGTGTAGTGTGAACCTGGTGAGAGTGTAGTGTGGACCTGGTGAGAGTGTAGTGTGGATTTTCACACTTTTAAATAGAATTTCTACTGCAATTGAAATTTATGGGAAAAGTAAGCAAAATTTTATGATTTTCTTTTAGGAAGCTTACTCATAGGTATATTTTATCTAAAAAATAGTTTTTCAGAAAATCCGTGAAAATGCCTTGAATCGTCAAAAAATGCAATAAAATATCGTTTTATAGCATTTTTGAATATTTATAATTATTTACATATTTTTAAAAAATCCCATTAAAAATCTATAAAAATCAATATTTTTATAGAATATTTCATATTATTTTCGAAAAATACATGAAACATTAAAAAGCTCAGAAAAATGTGCTAAAATCGTATTTTATTGCATATTTCGACGTTTTAGAGCGGTTTGAGTGCTTTTCTGGCAAAACTCATTTTTCAGCTAAAATACTTAGATTTTCACAACTTTTAAATAGAATTTCTACTGCAATTGAAATTTATGGAAAAGTAAGCAAAATTTTATGATTTTCTTTTAGGAAGCTTACTCATAGGTATATTTTATCTAAAAAAATAGTTTTTCAGAAAATCCTTGAAAATGCCTTAATCGTCAAAAAATGCAATAAAATCAAGTTTTATAGCATTTTTGAATATTTATAAATTATTTACATATTTTTAAAAATCCCATTAAAAATCTATAAAAATCAATATTTTTATAGAATATTTCATATTATTTTCGAAAAATACATGAAACATTAAAAAGCTCAGAAAAATGTGCTAAAATCGCATTTTATTGCATATTTCGATGTTTTAGAGCGGTTTGATGCTTTTCTGACAAAACTCATTTTTAGCTAAAATACTTAGATTTTCACACTTTTAAATAGAATTTCTACTGCAATTGAAATTTATGGGAAAAGTAAGCAAAATTTTATGATTTTCTTTAGGAAGCTTACTCATAGGTATATTTTATCTAAAAAAATAGTTTTTCAGAAAATCCTTGAAAATGCCTTAAATCGTCAAAAATGCAATAAAATCAAGTTTTATAGCATTTTTGAATATTTATTAATTATTTACATATTTTTAAAAATCCCATTAAAATCTATAAAAATCAATATTTTTATAGAATATTTCATATTATTTTCGAAAAATACATGAAACATTAAAAAGCTCAGAAAATGTGCTAAAATCGCATTTTATGGCATAATTCGATGTTTTAGAGCAGTTTGATGCTTTTCTGACAAAACTCATTTTTTAGCTAAAATACTTACATTTTCACACTTTTAAATAGAATTTCTACTGCAATTGAAATTTATTGGAAAAGTAAGCAAAATTTTATGATTTTCTTTTAGGAAGCTTACTCATAGGTATATTTTATCTAAAAAAATTGTTTTTCAGAAAATCCTTGAAAATGCCTTAAATCGTCAAAAATTGCAATAAAATCAAGTTTTATAGCATTTTTTAATATTTTTAAATTATTTACATATTTTTAAAAAATCCCATTAAAAATCTATAAAAATCAATATTTTTATAGAATATTTCATATTATTTTCGAAAAATACATGAAACATTAAAAAGCTCAGAAAAATGTGCTAAAATCGATTTTATTGCATATTTCGACGTTTTAGAGCGGTTTGAGTGCTTTTCTGCAAAACTCATTTTTCAGCTAAAATACTTAGATTTTCACACTTTTAAATAGAATTTCTACTGCAATTGAAATTTATGGGAAAAGTAAGCAAAATTTTATGATTTTCTTTTAAAAAGCTTACTCATAGGTATATTTTATCTAAAAAATAGTTTTTAGAAAATCCGTGAAAATGCCTTAAATCGTCAAAAATGCAATAAAATCAAGTTTTATAGCATTTTTGAATATTTATTAATTATTTACATATTTTTAAAAATCCCATTAAAAATCTATAAAAATCAATATTTTTATAGAATATTTCATATTATTTTCGAAAAATACATGAAACATAAAAAGCTCAGAAAAATGTGCTAAAATCGCATTT
>WNWK01057180.1:0-10812 GCA_009830355.1 Cherax destructor
TAATATTTACACCACACATTGCTCTTAGACAGGACATCTCCACTGCCTCCACTACCTAATATCTTAGATAATAATATCTTAGATAATATGCCTACTGTCTTACAGATTTTCTTGGAAGGTCTTGCAGCTCTTCAGTGGTTAGCTCTTCCCTGTGGTCCTCCACCAACTCTTCCACACTCTGGCCACTCACCTCCAACCCCATGAACATCCTCACAGACACAATAGATTCCACAACAGTGTAGGGTCGACAGGGTCAGCCTCAAACCCTTCAAAATCCTTCTCTTGGACACATTCTGGCTTTGTGTGGGCGCGGGCAGGCGGACAGGTCTTGTACGGCAGCCAAAACTTAAGACAAAATTTAGGCGAAAAAAGTGACCGAAACTCAAAACACCCGAAACTCAAGGTTCCACTGTACTCATATGTATATAAAACAAATAATCCCAGAAGACTGCAAACTAGAGGCCTCTATCTATCTTTCCTCCTCCTTCACGGGGATGATTTGATGCTGATGAGGGCTTCTGATCCAAGGAATTGGAACTACTTGTCTCTTCCTTGGATCAAACTAAAATGCTTTCCATATCTTCAGATGTATGAACCTTATACATTATTTTATTTGGTTTTAGTTAGTAGATCATAGTATGCCTTCAGTAAGTCATGGAATTGTCTTTTGATTGCAATTTGTTTAATTAGGAATCTAAACAGTACTTTCTGGCATCATATTTCACTTGATACTTGCTTTAGGCTATACATGAAACTTTACATGAAACAGAGGTTCACAATATAAACTAATAATAATGAAAAATTGTATACAAATATATTAAGATGATTAAAAGCAATAATACCATGGTATACCTGGAGAGGGTTTCGGGGGTCAACGCCCCCGCGGCCCAGTCTGTGACCAGGCCTCATGGTGGATCAGGGTGTAAAAAAGTCTACCCTTGGTGGGAAAAACATCAGATGACCATTATCAAGTCAGGTGTGACTTAATCATGGTCAATGACTTACCAGAATGTTGAGTAAAGTTTCCTCTTTAAAGTGAGGGTCATTTGTGAACACCATAAGATGATTTACGTTCAGTTACACTAACTGCACACAGCCACTCTTAAAGAATATTGTACTTACCATGGAGATACACAGTATTGAGACCTGATTCATTGAGATATTGAACTACTGATGTAGATGCAACAGCAGAGTCCTCAGACACAATCCATACCACATTTGGTACATTCATAAGCGTCTGTGCAGTACGTGTGAGCTCAGGCACCTGCTCAGCCCTTGGGTAGGTGGGTGTGATGATGTAGAGTGGAGGTAGACCCTCCACCCATTTTCTACTGCCACATCTACCATTAACCGAGCCCACATGTGAAGTTTCCAACACATTCTGGAAAACATAGAGTTTAAGACTTGATTACAGTGTCCTTGTCTGCCCTGTGTGTGTAGGCTAGACAGCCCACAGCTGCAAAGCTCGTATTATAAGATATGTTCGTGTAAAAGACATAATTTGTCAAGAAAAAACAAAAACCATTATAGTGTTTAAAACACTTCACAAATAACCCATAGTTAGAGAGGAAACTTTAGACAATGTTTCGGCTTGTCAAATATTATTATCAAGTCCATGAAGTAACAAAATATCTTCTTAAAATCTCTCCAAGGTGTGGGTTATTTTTTAATAATCTTTAAATGTACGTATACATGTACATACGTACATGCAAGCATGGTGGTGCTTTGTCAGAAGAGTAACATTCTGCTGGCTAGAGAAATCAGCCTTTGGAACATACTCAAGATTCCTGAAGTGTCATGGAGTCTTAACTAAACAATTCATTGCAATACAATTGTTCATATTATTTTTACAATACACTACTTGTATTATTTTATAATAAAAATAGTACATACACTACTTGTAGCATAACCTAGCACTCATACATAAACTAGCCCCATCTGTGGGGGAGGGGAAGATGCCCTAATAACAGTGAGCTCTTGATCCAAGAAACTGGGGCTACCCTTTTTTTTTTTTCATAGATCAATTCTGGTTACTACCCATTACCCAGAGGCTATGTGATCACTATGAGTTAAGCACTTTTTTTTTTTACTACAAAACACTATACAATGCTATAATGACTGAGGAAAGTACAAAGGCTTCCTCATTATTATAATCAAAAGAAGCTCTAAACCACAAGGGTCACACAGCGCAGAAAGGCTTCCTCAAAGTAAAATTTTATTTAAAAAATACAGGGTACTGATTCAGCTCTCGGATTCCATAACTTACTCATTTTTACTGGAAAGCCCCCTTGTTTTACACAGCATAATAATACATAATCATTATTTCAACATGTACAAGGTATACAGGCCTAGCTGACATCAATGACATATTACTACAGTATATAGAAAACCATTTGTTATGCAGAGCATTCTGGGCAATACGTAAGTGAATTTTGTCTCCAAGAAGCGACCCACACCAGTCGCCTAACACCCAGGTACCTATTTTACTGTTAGGTGAAAATAGACAGCAGGTCCCTTAAGGAAACAGGTCCTAATGTTTCCACCTGTACCAGGGATCGAACCACAGACCTCAGTGTGTGAGCTAGGTGAACTAGCAATTGAGCAATGGGGCAAGATGTGGGAGTGTGGCTCAGTTAGATACTTTAACATGATGGGTATGTTGCAGCAGCTTCCCAGTAGCTTGGCATAACGCTCAGGCTGTAGGACAGAATTTTATATGTTTAGACCACGCATGTCTGTGCTTTAACAAAGGTAAACTCCAGTTAGTGAATGTTAACTTGTTGCTGTGCCAGCTGCCCAGTTTTGATTTATTGTCATTCATGTGCGTATTTTGTCTGACCTTTCAAAGGAAACCTTGATACAGGCAAAGAGCTCTTGATACGAGTATTGGAGCTACCCTCTCCTTCCATGGAGAAAACCTAAGTGACTTCCATTCTTCATTTAACCCTATGGGTTAAAGCACTGCCCCATAAATAATATTAATAGCTACAATAATTAGATGTTTCAATCACTGAGTGATCTTACACTGGTATTCCCATATACCTTCTAAGTAAGATACATCAATGGTAAACAAAACGGTGATCAAAAAGGCTTCCTTATCATACAAAAACCAAATTCAAGAATAGTTTATATAAGCCTGACCAGAGGCACTTGCATGTGTCAATAGTTGCACAAACCTTTCTTTGTTATAATCCATCTACTTTCAAAATTTGAAGCTGATTGGATGAAGTGTTCGAGTTATAAGAAAAACCTTGCAGAAAAAAATTAACGTAGCTACTCAAACATAACCCCCCTTTGAGATTAATAATAATAATAATAATAATAATAATAATACAGTGGACCCTGGGTTTCGTTTGCTCCAGCTTGCATGTAAAACCACAGTTATTCTCTATAAAATGTATTTTTTGATATTTCCCATAAGAAATAATGTAAATCCAATTAATCCATTCCAGACACCCTTATATTTAGGAAAGGTGCCAAACCCGTAGGTTGCACAGTCCCTCTTATAATAATAATAATATGCACAGTCCCTGGGAATAATGGGAGGCAAAAGGTTCCCCTCAAGGGAAGGACAAATCCAATTATTTGGATCACGAGCTGCTCACAACATCAAAGAATCTTCCTCAAGAAGTTTAACTCCTCTTAGTTCATAGGGGTTTATATGCCGGCGGAGGCTTCTCGAAGAGTGAAAATTGATTTTTTAAACGATTACATGGTGGGGGCATTGGGAGGTTTGCCGGGCGTGGCAATATTGGGAGGGGATTTTAATAGTGTAATTAGAAAAAGGGATGTGGAACCTAGGGGAGCGGGTTGTGAGTTGGGGCGTTGAGGATTTATTGAGTAGTGCAGGTTTTAGGGACGTAGTGGGAGGGGGGGTTTTTGTGGAGTATACTTTTGTTAGGAAGGGATATGCGGCGCGTTTGGATAGGGTATATGTGACGGGGAGGGTGGTTGTAGGGAGGGTGCAGACTTTTGATGTGGGATTCTCGGATCATAGGGGTGTTCTGGCAGATGTGAGTTGGGAAGGGTGATTAGGTGGTATCAGAGTTATTGGAAGCTGAATGGTAGATTATTGACTGGCATGGGTAGGGCGGATGATTTTAGGAGGTGGTGGGGGTCATTGTGGGAGCAAAGGGGAGAGGATAATAATGATTTGGTGGAATGGTGGGAGAGCTGTGCGAAAATAGGAATTAGGGAATATTATCAGAAGCTGGGGCGAGAGGAGGTGTGCTGGAGGTATGGTCTACAAAAGTATCTTGAGGGGTTGTTGCAAGGTTGTTATGAGCGTGGAGGAGTGCAGGTGATGGATGAGATTCGAGGTTTGAAAAAAGACTGGGGGATTTGCAAAATGAGAGGTTTGATGCGTGCAGAGTGAAAGCGGGTATGGATGATGTTTTATGGGGTGACAGACCATCGCGGTATGTTGTGGGCAGGTGTAGGGCGCAGAGAGGCTATGACGATAGACTACCTGGATGTGGAGGAGGATTTGGAAGGATTCAATAGGGGTCAACGTTTACGGACCACTGAGGCGATGGGAGTTTACGTAGATAAGTGGTTTGAGGCGTATTTGCGGAGCAAGGGTGGGGGCAGGAGTGAAGGTGAGATTGTAGAGGAGGGTGTGGTAGGGGTTTTGGGGGACAAGGACAGGTTGTGTCTGGAGGGAGAAATAACAGAGGAGGAGGTGTGGGAGGCGGTGAATGGAATGAGTAGGGGAAAGGCGCCTGGTATGGATGGTATGGTGAATGAATTTTATAGGGTACATTGGGATGTGTTGAAGGAATGTATGGTGGCCTTGATGAATTGTATGAAGAGTAGGTGTAGAATGGGGAGGGAGCAGGGCATGGGGGTGGTAGTATTAGTTAAGAAGAGTAATCAGGGGAACATGGTGCAGAATTATAGACCTCTGGTAATGATGAATGCAGATTATAAAATCTTTGCGAAGGTTTTGGGGAACAGTTTGAAGAGAGTATTGCAGAAGGTGATAGCAGAAGGACAACGTGGGATACCAGGTAGGTGTATGATTGAGGGACATGAGCATCAAGGGATTTATAGAGGGGGCTGGGGAGGTATTAGCGTTGGACTGGAAGGGGCATATGATAGTGTGGAGAGAGGGATGCTGTATGCGATCATGAGAAAACAGGGGTTTGGTGAGGAGGTAGTTAGGTGGGTAGAGACGGTGTATTCGGGGCTACTGTCGTGTGCAGGTGAATGGGAAGTGGGAAGGGTGGTACGAATGGATAGGGGTTTGCGACAGGGATGTCCATTATCCCAGATATTGTTCGCGTGCATGCAGGATCCCTTTTACAGGATGATTGTGAAGAATGTGGGGGTGGGTGGGATACAGGCAGGGAGGGGAGGAAATGATATAGTGGGGTACGTGGACGATACCACGGTGCTGGTGAGAATGGAAGAGGGATTGAAGATTATTGAGGGCTCTAAGGGTGTTTTGTGCAGCTACGGGTATGAGAATTAATGGGCGAAATCGCATTTGTTGGAGGTAGGGGCATGGATTGGAGGTAGATTGGCTGAGAGATATGGGTGGATTATTGTGGATAGTCTGAAAATTTGTGGTATTATGTATATGGGTGACAGTATGGAGGCCAGGAGGGTGAACTCTGGGAGGGTGGTGCAACTAGCGCTAGATAGGTTGGCGAGTTGGAGGGCGGGGGATCTTTCCTTGCATCAGAGGGTGATAGCGGTGAACGTGCTGATCTATAGTAGACTGTGGCACGTGGCAGCGGTTTACCCTTTGATGCAGGAGGATGTGAGAGGGTTGGAGGTGAGGGTTTTTAAGTACATTTGGGCTTTCGGTAAACATTGGTTGAGGAAGGAGGTGGTTAGGAAGAGAGTGGAGTTAGGGGGGTTGGGGCTTATTTGGGTGGAAAGGAGGTTGATGTGTTTGTTTGTGAAACGGTGTATGGTGCAGCTGGGAGGCACTGAGGGGGCTACCGTGGGAGCGGTGGAGCGGGAGGTGCGCAGATGGTGGGGGGGTGTATCGTTGGGGACGTGTTGGGATATATTGCGGCATTTGGTGATTGTGAGGAGGGTGCAAGAAGTGAAGGCTAGTGTTTTGGAGGTCGCGTGTGGGGGAAGGATGGGATTGGAGGGGTGGCTGAATCCCCTATGTATGATTGGGGATTGATCTGGAGGGGTTTGAAAGGTATGAGGTTAGGGCTGGGGATAGGGAATTAATGTATAGGTTTCTACATGGGGTGGTGGCAGATATGGCATTGTTATGTCGGATGGGCATTGTTAGAGATGGATGCTGTAAAAGATGTGGGTCGCAGAAACAGTGATGCATGTTATATATTTTGTGAGGAACTGGGGTGGTGAGAGAATGGATAGGCAGGGTGTTGAGGAAAATGGGGGTGGGGTATTTCAGTACTGAGGGCTATGAGTATGGATATACGAGGTGGGTGATAGAGAACGCAGGGGTTTATGGTATTTAATGGTGGATTTCGTTTTGTGTCCTGGAGACTGAGGGGAGCAGGGGGTGGGGGAAAGGATTAGAGCTATGGGGGCACAATGTATAGGAGTAAATGCAGGAATCGGGTGGTGTATGGGAGTAAATGGGAGTCTGCATTTTCTGATGAGTATAGGAACATGGTTTTGCGGGATGTATTGTAGACGGAGAAGGGGGCTTACGTGGTAGGAGGTAAGCTCATCCTGGTTAGGTATGCAGTGGCGTGGAGTTTTGGATGTGTATTAGGGTGTAGTTCTAGGTGGGGGAGGTGTGTCTGTTGGGTCATAGTGGGAGAGGGGATTTTAATTATCAAGGTAATTTTAGTGGTTGTGGGAGATAAGGGGTTTTAGGGTATGTGTGCATGGAGGGGTTGGGATGACTAATGATGCAGGGGGTGGCTTTTCAAGTGGGGGGGGGTTTTGATTATAGGGTTAATCTTTTGTAAGGGGTTTGAGTGGGTTTACCTGATGGTTTTTCTTGGTCGGAGAGGCATGGGTCTGGAGTATGAGTATGGGAGCTTCTCTGTTGGATGATGACGTGGGAATACAAAATATTAGCTTCATGTACCTGTTTTGTATCGTTACGCGATCATAAAAAAGGGTTTCACATTGTAATTAACATTGTGCGTTGTGTACGCATACGTGAAAAGTATAGTATTTCCTATAACTGTTTTTTTTATTGTAGGTACTGTTATGTTTAATTGTATAAAACCTGTGTGTTGGATAATATTACGTCATATAATTGTACGGAGTAAAACAGTTGTAAGTTAAAGTTTACTGAATGAGGAGTGGTGACGAATATCAGTATAGTGTGTTAGGTTAGATATATTTTAGTATGATATATGATATGACCTTGTTCAGAACAACGGTTTTATAAATGTTCATGTTGTAACTGAGTACATTATCAGTTACGCCTTGTTCGTATTAACTATATGAATATATGTGGTTTGTTAATATGATGTTCTGACAGGTTTGTTAATGTAGTGGGAGGGAGGGTTACCTTATAAGAGAAGGAATAAGGTACAGGGTTTAGGGCCTGCTTTAGTTTGTGTTTGGTAGATATATTTGCATGTGACAAAGATGCACCCTTGTTACAAAGGGTATTGGTTTTGTTTCAAGTGTATTTTGGCATTATATATAGTTATGCTCTTTTATGTATGTCATGTATAAGGTTGTAAGTCATATAGGGTGCACGGGGAAAAATTGGATGTCATGTATCTAGTGTTGGGGGTTTTGGCATCTATTGGTGTGGCATTTTCATTGATGTACTACATTGTAGTAAAAATTTTAAATAAAAATTAAAAATTATATGTCACAAGAATAACGATTTCAGTTGAAAAATAAGTTTATTTGAGCTTAAGTTATTCTGTATCAGCTATAATATGGAGTAAAAATATTTGAAAACAACTGAAATGAATTAGGTGGAGAATTAACATAGCAGTCACCATGTTATTTTGTATTACTTTGTGAGGTGGGATGCATAGTAAGTTTGAAAACAGTCGTCAATATTCTTATACAGTATTACTAGTTTCTTGTTAGTTCATTGTGTATTTCATCATTGCACGAAGTAGTATGTCTTATGAACAGAATCGTTTCATATTTGTATACCATTTCTATGTATCATGTATGTTAAGTTTTTAAATAAAAAAAAAAAAACTCCTCTTAGTTGTGTGTTTAAAGTAGCAACTTACTGCTACGTGACCAGGAAAGCAGGTGTAAGAAAGCGCCTGTGTGCAAGCTGAGTATTTTATGTCCCCGATGCATCGAGGCTCAGGAAGGCTGAAGTGTAGGCCAGGATTCCCTGGCGTTCAATGAGTCGACCCTTTGCCCATTGGGGAAGGTGTAGGAGGTAAGTGAAGGACTGCACCCTAACTAGTGCAGGAGGGTCTGCCCAGAGTGGTATCAGGGGTACTACTTTATCATGCACTTTCATATTCAAAATCAAATCGCTATTTATGAACATAATTTTATTATAAAAAAAAGCACTAAACCACGGGGTCATACAGCGCAGCTTATGAACATAAGAAGAAGTACTGCAACAAGCCTACTGGCCCATGTAGGCAGGTCCAAGTCCCCACTAAGGAAGGAAGGGCCCGCTGCAGGTCACACTCACTAATATTTCTCTTATGCTGTACAAAGCTAATGTAGTTTACATGTAATAAAACATTGTTAGGCACAAAATCGAATGCGAAATAGTGATCCAATTTCCACTTCAATACCACTGCGCCGTTTGACCCATCCAGATTTACCGCTTGTTCCTTGTGAATATTAGATCTTTAATGGTAGTGGATTACCTTGATGTCACAGAAGGGTTTTGATACATGGTTGAATCAAATCTAAATTTCCTCCATTGTGACTAACAATAACCATGAATAGTCTAAATGCCCCATGGCTTTAGCATCTTTTGTTACTATATTAGCAAAAGGTACTTATGTGTTCCTGTGCCAAAATAAAATTACTTACTAACACTGTATGACCCTTTCGGGTTTAGCACTGGACTAAATATTATTATTGTGACTATAATAATAATTCTAAGAAACGTTTTTTTGCTGCAATATGGAGTGACTATAAAACTTCTTTAAAAATGTGTTTTCCAATACTATATGGATTTAAATGACTGCGACATGGGTTCCGTTTTCTGTTACATGAGAAAATAAATTGATTTTGCCTTTAATTTCTACCTTCTATTGTAATTGGTTAATTTTGCTTATCTGCAGTAACATAACATTAAACTATAGCACATGTAGGAGACTGCTTAATCTATACAGGATAAAATGACTTCTTGATAAGTTGCGAATTTGGACGTTCTCGGTTGCAATTATATTCATGTTAACTGTCTTGTAGGTAGGACAAATATTAAACTGTGAATGGTCTAAACTAAAGTATACAGATGAGTTTTAAAGGCAATAATAACTTGTTGTCTGAGATCACGGCTCCCAAGGTCCGATCTTAGACCAGGTCTCCTAATTGGAAGAAATATTAAAAGTCTAAGAACCCTTACTAAAAATGCAGGAAATTAAAGACATTGCACTGAATTTAAATGAAGTTCATGAGATTTGCCTCTCATCTTACAATGTTCACGAGACAAAGGTCAGCAATCCTGTCAGAGTGCAAATCGTTTAACAGGTTTCACCTCATGGTAAGACGGATGGTTACTCTTTATCAACCCATTAACAATCTGGTGGGAAACTGGACATTTTACATGTTACTCATGTAATTGTTTTATGTTGATGAAATTACTAATAGATATAAAACTATTTCAGGGTCCACCAATACACATCTACTAACTGACTACAGCATGACCCTTTTGGGTTTAATAATAATACATAAATGTGTTGTGGTATGCATAATATACAACCTTACAGAGGTCACAAATGATATTTACATTCACGTGGTAGTGCTAGTCCGTAGGGAGTCATATAGAGCATGAGAAATGGGAGGCAATCAAGTTTGATCCAAAAAGGAGGTATCTCTAATTCCTCGAAACAAAGCCTTTCATCAGCATCAAGGCAACCTTCCGCCACCCTTTTTTTTTTGAAGGTTCTTGCCACACAACGTGTCTGCCATGACCAGTAACGGTACTGTGGCGACCATTGCCAATAATGGTGCTGGTAATGGTGTTGTGGCTGCCATTACCTGTAGTTGGGACACAGATGTCAGGTAAAGTTGTTGGGTGAGTGGTGGTGAATGTGGCCTTCGGGTGCACAATCCATGGGTGGTCACGGCCGAGCCTGTCACACAGCTAACACACTATATACACAGTCATTTGTAAAAGCAACGCGGATATTACGCAAGTTCAGTTGTAAGCTTCTACGTCTGCAGCATTCCTCCAAAACCTTTTCATACATTTTGTGTGATTTTTTGAGACAAATTGATTAGGGATGCAGCTTATTTTAAACTGCCGCCTGAGCAAGACTGCGATGAATATGTTAATAAATGCTAACTTATATAAACCATGTCATTCTGTGACATGGGTTACCACTATACCTTTCGTTTTTCCACACACTCCGAAGTGTCCCATGTTTGCAGATGATGTGAAGTTGATGAGAAGAATTCAATCGGAAGAGGACCAGGCATAACTACAAAGGGATCTGGACAGGCTGCAAGCCTGGTCCAGCAATTGGCTCCTGGAGTTCAACCCCACCAAGTGCAAAATCATGAAGATTGGGGAAGGGCAAAGAAGACCGCAGACGGAGTACAGTCTAGGGGACAGAGACTCAAACCTCACTCAAGGAAAAGATCTTGGGGTGAGTATAACACCAGGCACATCTCCTGAGGCGCACATCAACCAAATAACAGCTGCAGCATATGGGCGCCTAGCAAACCTAAGAACAGCATTCGACATCTTAA
>WNWK01057181.1:0-10811 GCA_009830355.1 Cherax destructor
GGTTGTTTGAATATTCAAAATTAAGGGGGATACAGGAGGGGTAACAGTAGGGCCTGAAATTTAATTTGAGGTATCTATTTAGAAATGCAGGATAAATAATCTGCACTTTATAATAATGTATACTGTTTTTGTCTCTGGTTTGGTATGGAGAAATGGAGTAATCCTGGCACGTTTGGTGTCCTATGTGTTATTTTTTGTTACTACACATGTGTGTTGGTATGTGTAGGTATGGAAAAATATAAAAGCTGTACAATATGTAGGGTGCTTTGGGTGGGTTGTGGGTGGGGGGTTATGAGGGTACATCTAGGAAGTTACCCTGGAGGAGGTTTAGATTTTCATGTACTGTTTTGTATTAATGAGTGTTGTTGCATATATAGGCTTGTTTAGTTCAGGTGTAATGGAGGTGGATTGTAAAGAAATGTGCTGATTTTTATTATGTTCAGAGGTGTGGTTCTTGGTATGTATAATGTTAAGATTGATACAATTGCAACTTATGTATAATGTGTTTTTTTAATAAAATATAAAAAAAAAACCTCTCTCTCTACCTCACACACACACACACACTCCCCCCTACTCCATCTCCCCACAACTATCACTCCCCCCTACACCATTTGAATAATACAACTCACAATTTCCACTTGTTTCAATTTTTTACATATCACGAATTAATATTTCGTTTTAATACGACAAATTTTCTCGTTTTCATTAAAAAATTAAAAAAACACATATTTCTACATTTCACGAATACATTGGCAAATACATCGAAAAGATTTTTATTTTCATTAAAATGTACGCAAAATCCGCATTATTTCATTAAATTTATGCATAATTCACATTATTTCAATAAAATTCACACAGAAACCACACATTCTCGAGACTTAATGAACATAACATAGTTCATTTTTTTCCCCATTTTTTTTTACTAATTCATCAAAAAGTCACTTCCATCTCCACAGAACATATATTTTATACACAATATAACCAAGAAATGCATTGGAATACTCCAAACAACATTGGAACCCCTCCAAAACACTCTTATACATCATTTGATTACTCTCAAAACACCATTTGAATAATACCAAAACAACATATAACATTTAACCTAACCTAACCTATCCCAAATAACATTTAACCTAACCAAACTTATCCTTCAAATCACTCTCATTCATCATTTGAACAACTTCAACTAACACATGAGACATCAACAAACCTATATATGGCATAATCATACCTAAGACATACGCCTCCAACTAAGTCATATCATAATCAATTATAACCAACTTTATAAGATGACAAACCATTATCTAAGAACACTAATCTCAATCCACTAAGATCACTCATCTCAAAAACCACTAAGATCACAGAACATTTTTTTTATATACATTCCCTCGTATCACCAACAGAGAATACTATTACTGAGATCACTTAGGACAAGATCGCTAAAACTATGAATTCTTTTTACTATTGGAAAACTTCCAAACAACATTGGAACATTTCCAAATTACATTAGAACACTCCCAGATTACTTTGAGCACATCCAAACAATATTAGAACACTCCCAGATTACTTTGAGTATATCCAAACAATATTAGAACACTCCCAGATTACTTTGAGCACATCCAAACAATATTAGAACACTCCCAGATTACTTTGAGCACATCCAAACAATATTAGAACACTCCCAGATTACTTTGAGCACATCCAAACAATATTAGAACACTCCCAGATTACTTTGAGCACATCCAAACAATATTAGAACACTCCCAGACTACTTTGAGCACATCCAAAACAATATTTGAATACTCTCAGATTACTTTGAATACTCATTGAACATCTCCAGTTAACATTTTGGCTATTTGCAAATTAGATTTTGGATATTTTAATTTTACTTTTGGTCCCCTTTCGAGTTTCATTTTGAAGTTTCCCTTAAAAATTTCTCGTTGTCGGTAATACCAATTTTTCTCATTGTTCAATAATTAATCAAGATTGGTAAACCCTATGGGACAATATTATTTCCTCTCTATAAGTTAATTGAACTGGAAATTGGGTTCTCCCCTACGGGAGTCATAGATACGGTAAAGGTTTCTCAGGATCAGTCAATCGAAACACACTGGTAAGCATATTAAGATTGGTATAATATTATTTCCTCTCTAAGTTAATTGAACTAAAAAATACCCCTATGGGTACCCCTTAAAAGTTTCTCAATATCGGTAATACAATCAACTTTTTCTCAAATGTTTATTGAAACAATATTTTCTCGTTTTCAATAATTAATCAAAAAGATTGGTAACCCCCTATGGGGCAATATTATTTCCTCTAAGTTAAATGAGTTAAAAGTACAGGATAAAACAGGTGAGCCCAGGTGTGACGTCACTGGGTCGGGAACAAGTTCAATCAAGCGAGGCCCAGGTGTGACGTCACTGACCAACAACAAGCTTAAACATGGGGAGTACAACAGGTTGAATCAAGTCGGGTCACTCTGTGTCCCTCTTATTACTCCCTCTTTGGTATTCCACCTCAACGTTTCCTTGTTTAAAATTTCATGGTAAGGATTGATTTAAAAAAATCAACATAACTTAAATATTTTATTAGGTATTTCTCTTTATGAATGATTCACATATTATTATTACTGAACTATTCTTAGTGAAACAACACATGTTACTCTCTAAACATCATCATAAGTCCTGCTCTCTAGGTCTTTTTCTTGTTCTTCCAAGGTTTTTGACCTCATTAGTAGATAATGGGGAATTTGCATCATCACCTGTAAAAGAAATTTTCTCGATTTCAATAAAAAGAACGAAAAGATTTTTCCACAATCTGAAAGTTTTATCCCAAACTTAACACATCTGAGTAATCTCTATCAAGTATTACTTTCTTATGTTAAATGAACTTAAAGTAACTCAGAATGGTAAGTACAAGTTTACAATGAGATATACAATTATGTAGCACATTTCATAAATTGGTAAATGTGAGTTACACTATTACTTTCTCTTTATTTACTCAAATGTAGTCTATATCTCTAAGAGTCATTATTACTCTCGATAACTTAATAAACTAAAAAACCTCATGTTAATTTAAATGAACTAATTCATTGTTACAAGGTAAATAATTTTGCTTACCTTATAAGTAACTCACACATTTGGTTCAGTTTTTAATATATTTATTTATTAATATCTGTGAAAAGTTCTCTCCAAATTAATTTCCACATCTTCGTGTTGTACCATCTGTGCAAAATGCACAGATTATACCTTCTATTAAATATTTGACTAACACAGTTCTCAGATATATTGTTTTCCAAAATATAATATACCAGATCGTCACTCCATTCCGCTACCATTTCATCAATGAAATCTGTTTTATATTCATGCGAATCAAGTTCATTTTCTAACCAATTTTTAACTCGTTGATAATTGTTCTCACTCAATGTTTCACCGTCTTTCCTTAAGAGTTGTTTGACGGTGTTGCAAAATTCCAGCCAAGGAAGATCTTTCACCACTTCACAAATAATAACAAAATCACCAAGTTTCCCCATTTTAGATGTTCAATGTGATTCACTGACATTGACTGGGGGTAACTCACACATGCACAACACTGACATTGACTGGGGGTAACTCACACATGCACAACACTGACATTGACTGGGGGTAACTCACACATGCACAACACTGACATTGACTGGGGGTAACTCACACATGCACAACACTGACATTGACTGGGGTAACTCACACATGCACAACACTGACATTGACTGGGGGTAACTCACACATGCACAACACTGACATTGACTGGGGTAACTCACACATGCACAACACTGACATTGACTGGGGGGTAACTCACACATGCACAACACTGACATTGACTGGGGGTAACTCACACATGCACAACACTGACATTGACTGGGGGTAACTCACACATGCACAACACTGACATTGACTGGGGGTAACTCACACATGCACAACACTGACATTGACTGGTGGTAACTCACACATGCACAACACTGACATTGACAGTGGGGTAACTCACACATGCACAACACTGACATTGACTGGGTGTAACTCACACATGCACAACACTGACATTGACTGGGGTAACTCACACATGCACAACACTGACATTGACTGGGGGTAACTCACACATGCACAACACTGACATTGACTGGGGTAACTCACACATGCACAACACTGACATTGACTGGGGGGTAACTCACACATGCACAACACTGACATTGACTGGGGTAACTCACACATGCACAACACTGACATTGACTGGGGGTAACTCACACATGCACAACACTGACATTGACTGGGGGTAACTCACACATGCACAACACTGACATTGACTGGGGGTAACTCACACATGCACAACACTGACATTGACTGGGGGTAACTCACACATGCACAACACTGACATTGACTGGGGGTAACTCACACATGCACAACACTGACATTGACTGGGGGTAACTCACAAATGCACAACACTGACATTGACTGGGGGTAACTCACACATGCACAACACTGACATTGACTGGGGGATAACTCACACATGCACAACACTGACATTGACTGGGGGTAACTCACACATGCACAACACTGACATTGACTGGGGGTAACTCACACATGCACAACACTGACATTGACTGGGGTAACTCACACATGCACAACACTGACATTGACTGGGGGTAACTCACACATGCACAACACTGACATTGACTGGGGGATAACTCACACATGCACAACACTGACATTGACTGGGAGGTAACTCACACATGCACAACACTGACATTGACTGGGAGGTAACTCACACATGCACAACACTCCCTTATACATAAAGAGTTGCTAAATAGTATTAATTATAAATAAGTACATTATGATTAAACTTACCTAAACCAGGATCAGCCATTTCAAAATCCATTTTCGTATTTAAGTTTTTGGGTTTTGGTATAATAAATATTTGAGATAAATGACTACTCGTTTCACATTCTCGTAACAATAAATTTTCCAATATTTCTTCACTCCATCGTTGAGTCATTTCTGGCACTTCAGCCACAATCTCTTCTTTCTTTGAATGGGTTCTACTCTCTTAACTGTATATAACATTTCTATAAAAACCATACTTGTATGATTTGTCACTTTGTTTAAATCAACAGAGTTATCAACAACCACCTCCATGTTTCTTCTTCTGATCAAGTGAACTATTACCGTTTCACCTCAAATATTTATAGCATTATTTCCAATCACTGCCATCATCGAATAACATTTTTTAATATTACAAAACATATATTACATGGGATTTCTTCAAAACATATATGTTATTCCATTGTGTATTTCATTTAATATGATTAGTCGTCCATTAGTAATAAACCTTATTTTTAGTAAAATAAATATTCAGATTATATTTTTGTGGCAACACTTGCCAACTCACTCATGACGTCACACACTTAGTTCAGGGGAAGTTACCTGTTCAATCCTGTTTGGTGTGACGTCACACACACTTTTAAGTTAGTGTTACCCGACATGTTTTAACTTGTTCACACACATTTAATCCTTTAAGTTAACAACAAAACATATTTTCCTTACCTTTAACTGTCTTCATGCAGCTCCAGGTATGTGACTTGTACCATTGATATAGTAATAACAAGTCGTAATACCGTTGAAGTAAGTTATGATGGCTCTCTAGTGGATCCAACAAACGCATTACCAGTTCATCATTCGAATCATTAGCTAGAAATCAACACAGTTGGTGAAGATATTCCGCGTCCAGCTCTGGTGGTGAGCGGACGTGCTGGCTCTACCCTAGCGGTGGCAAACTGAGACTTGTTTTTCAAACAAGATGACTGACAACTATCGACGACGAGTCAATACTGTATGTATTGAACTACTGAAGGGAACGATTCTACCGGCGAATGCTGACGTTTTATTGACAGCTATTCTACGTGACATCTACGGCGTATCTTACGAGGACCTTTATGGAGTAGCCATGAATGGGATACGACGAGTCTTTGTGAAATTTGCAAGCACTGAGGTGTATCGACGTGTGGTGGATGTCTACCAGGACAAGAAGATGGTGGTCAACATGGGAGTAGAGGTTTGTCTACGTGACGTCTCGACAGTATACAAGTGGGTAAAACTTCATAATATACCATTTGAGGCGTGCTCTCAAGATATACGTGACGTAATGAAAGAATATTGTGTCATTCATGCTATAAATATAGGAAGATGGGCGCAGGGGCCATACGCTGGTTTGTTGGAAGGGTCATACTCAGTAAAAATGAGTTTGAGGAAACCCATACCGTCTTATGTGCTAATGGAATGTTTTCGCACACAGATTTATGTTCATTACCAGGGGCAAGTGAAAACTTGCAGGTTATGTGGACAATCTGGACATTATGCAGCCGTTTGTGAGAGACGTAAGGAAGTGGTGAGGAACAATGAAGAGACAGCGAAGAGAACGGTGGATAATGAGCATGGGACGGAAGGAGCTGTTGAGGAACTTGCAAGTGTGCAGAATGTTGGTTTGGAAGTCACCCAATGGAGTGAGGAGGTGGACAAAGCGGAAGAGAGGGTTGACAGTGAGTTGACGGGTGGTGAAGACGTGGCTAATGACATGGAACAAGAGAGTGTACATGAGAGTGGGGTAAGTGAGGGTATTGATGAAGCAATACTGAGAGACTTGGGTGAGTTTATTGGTGGTGAGGATTTAGATTTGATGCAGAGCGACATTGGAGACAGGCTGATAGACAGGGTGCACCTGCCTATTGACGAGACAGCGAGTGGGGGAGAAGAGGCAACGGAGGTGAGGGTTGAAGTGGAGATACATCAACAGTGTGAGGAAGAGGGAGTAGAGATGGATAAGAGTGAATCTCGGAAGAGATCAGGGAAAGAGGCAGAAAATGACATCATAACACCGGGACAGCGCCCGGGGAAAAAGGCTTGGACAGAAGTGGTGAAGGGTAAAGGGGGTGAGGGAGAGGAGTAGTACTGGAGTGTCAGCAACAGCAGTTGGAAAGAAAAAGGGTGGTTTACAGGCTGTAAGGAATAGTAAAGGTGAAGGTACACTGCCGCAACGGAAGGGGAAACCTGTCTCTACTTTCAAGTGTATTAGCATGAATATGAATGGCCTTCGTCAGGAGGTTAAAAGGAAATGGGTCGAGGTTACACTAAGTAGGCTTCATGTAGACGTTGTGTTTTTTCAGGAACACAATTTTAGGAGTGGGGAGGAGTTGACTTTAAAGGGTTATAGGTTATTTGTGGGTAGGATGGATTTATTAAAAGGGAGTGGGTGTGGGTGTGAGGGGGTGTCCTTTACTTTAGGTTCATGGGAGGTGGGGGAGGGGTAGGGTTGTTAGGGTGGATGGTAGGTGGGGTGTAGTGCAAGTTTGTTTCCTGGGGGTTTATTTGCCAGCGGTGCAGAGTTTAAAAGTAAAGGAGGATTTTGTGAGGTCAGAATTGATATACGCCTTCCGGGGATTACCTCAAGTAACCATAATTGGGGGAGACTGGAATAGTGTTATACGTGTAAAGGATGTGGAACCGAGGGGTTCAACGCCAGTATTAAAAATACTGAGGGAGGTATTTAATGCGGTGGGTGTGGTGGACGTGGTAGGTGGGAATGAATTAGTGGTTAGATAGAATATATGTTACGAAAGCGGTGGTAGTGGAGAAGGTGGAGTGTGTTGATGTGGGGTTCTCTGATCATAAAGGTGTGTTAGCACAACTGGGATGGGAGGGTGCGGTGCGGGTATATGGGAGTTATTGGAAGTTAAATGTTAGTTTGTTGAGTAGGTTAGGAGGGGAGATGAATTTTGAGGGTTGGTGGAGTGGGGAGGGGGTAGGGGTATTATGGGGGTTGCGAAGTGGTGGAATGATAGGGGGAAACCAGCCATAAAGGATTTTTTTATGAGACTGGGCAGGGAAGATGCACGATTTAGGTTTGGGTATCAAAGGTATTTGGAGAGTTTGTTGCAGGGTCTAGGGGAGTGGGGGCTGGTAGGGGTGAGGAAAGGGAAGAGGTGAGGGTGGCATTGCAGGAGTTACAGAATGAGAGGTTTCAGGCGCTGAGGTTGAGAAGTGGTATGGAAGAGGTATTATGGGGAGATAAAGTGTCGGCAGTTGTGCTGAGAAGGTTTAGAAACGAAGGAGGTAATGACGATTGCAATTGAGGTAGATGAGGATATGGGGGGTATGATGTTGGGATGTGTTAAAACCACGGAAGCAATGGGAGGGTATGGGGAAGTGTGGTTTGGGAAAAAATATGAGGAAACAGAGGAATTGAAAGGGGGGGAAGAGGGAATTTTGGCACATATTAGTGAGAGAGTGACAGAGGAGGAAAGGGAAGAGTTAGAGGGAGTTATAACGGAGGAGGAAGTGTGGGAGGCAGTTAAAGGTCTCAGGATGGGGAAAACGCCTGGGATAGATGGGTTACCTGGGGAGTTATATGTGCAGTATTGGGATGTATTGAGAGTTGTGTTGGTGAAAGTGTTTAATGATATGAAAAGAGAAGGGGTAATGGAGGAAATGGTAAGGACGGGGGTGGGGGTATTGGTGCCAAAGAGGGAGGGTGCGAGAAGTTTTCATGATTATAGGGTAATAATGTTGATGAGTACAGATTATAAGATTTATGCAAAGATTTTGGCTAACAGGTTGAGGAGGAGAATGGGGATTTGGTTACACGGGGGACAATATGGTATACCGGGTAGGAGTATGAGACATGGGCACAGAAGGATTAAGGGTTTTATTGAAGAATGTACTGAGGGAGGGGTGTTAGGTCTGGATTGGGCTACGGCGTATGATAGGGTCAATAGGAAGGTATTATTTGATGTCGTGATGCGCTTGGGTTTTGGGGGTGAGGTGGTGGGTTGGGTAAAGCAATTGTATGAGAATGCGGTAATGAGGATGCAGATAAATGGACGGTTAGGGTGGGAAATTAGGATGGAAAAGGGTATACGTCAGGGTTGTCCGTTGTCTCAATTATTATTTGCTATTTTACAGGACCCGTTTTATAGGTTAGTGGAGAAGGGGGAAGGGGCACAGGGGAAGGGGAAGCGTGTAGGGGCAGAGGTCATAGGTTATGTTGATGACACAAATCTGTTAGTTACATCTGTAGAAAGTCTGAAGTGGGTAGGTGAGATAGTGGTGAGGTTTAGTATGTTAACAGGTATGGAAGTGAATAAACGTAAGTCCTTGTTGCTAGAGGTGGGAGGGTGGGTGGGGGGAACGTTGGGGGAGAGAGAGGGTTGGTCATGTGTTCGTGTTTTGAAGGTTTGTGGTGTAATTTTTAGTCAGTCGCAGCCCAGCTCTGGTGGTGCGAGGGTGTGTGGTGCTCTGACCTGACCCCTGGCGACGCTTTACAGCACTTTGGTTTTCCAAAGCAACATGGCGACAGCAGGGAGAAGACGTTTGAATACTGTCTGTATTGACCTTGTGACTGGCGTCCTAAACCCTGCAACGGCCGGGACTGTCTTACCGACGATATTAAGAGAGGTGTATGGTCTTGACATAGAAGATTTGTATGGTGTTGCCCTCAATGGGATGAATAGAGTATTTGTGAAGCTACTGACGGCAGAAGTTTATGACCGACTCGTCGATCGACATCAGGATCATGTCTACACGGTGCACACTGGCCTTCAGGTACGATTGAAGGACGTTTCACGTACGTACACTTGGGTACGTTTGAAGAACGTCCCATTCGAAGCGGACCCGACGGACATCAGTACGGTCTTCAGTGCGTATGGTACGATACACGCAGCAACACCTGGAAAGTGGAGCGAGGACCGCTGATGGGCCTCCCTGAGGGCCGACCATTGAAAATGACATTGAAGCACCCCCTACCGTCCTACGTTGTTATACCAGACTTCAGGACCCAAGTGTACATGACCTACATGGGACAGCGCAGGACGTGTCGACTGTGTGGGCCTACGATCATGTGGCGGCTGACTGCATGAGGAGGACGGGACCCAGACAAGTGCCAGAGCAACAGTAGTGAAAGTGCAGGCGCAGAGAGAGGAACGGAAGGAGGAGACGCAACGGAGAAGCAGACGAAACTCTGAAGTGAGATTGTGGAGGGTTCTGAGGTGGTTTGTCAGACCCTAACACAGGGAATCTGTTATACCAGTGGTTGACTGTGATCACCATGAGAGTCCGGCAGAGGAGGTACCACTGGAACAAATATTAAAGGAAATATTGGACGACCCTTTGCCGGTGCTAAGTGTAAGCACTAATGATGGTTTGATAGATGCAGTAAATGTGGTGGAAAGTGTGGGAGAGTGCCAGTCCAGTGGACCAACACTTAATTATGGAGGATGTGCAGGTGGAGGTCCATCAGACCGAGGATGCAAGTAGTGTGAAGATATAAAGAGGACACGTAAAAGGTCTGGCAATTCATCAGGCAGTGAGGATGTGCTGACACCGGCGCAGAGGATCTGTAAAAGGCTTCGGTGGAAGTTGCTAAAAGATCTAGGTTTGGTATTAGAGAGGGGTACTTTTAAGGGAGGGAAGCAAACGGGTAAAATGAGTAAAGGGAAGTCAGGGGACAACTTCCACAGAGGCCTAGGGGCAAACCCCTTGACATAGTTTTCAAGTGTTTAACACTTAATGTAAAAAGGGTTGAGGGATGAAATTAAAGGGCTTGGGGGAGTGTATGTTGCGAAGGTATGGTGTGACAGTTTCTTTTATACAGGAACACAATTATAGGTGTGGTGGAATTACTTTTGAATGGATACAAAGTGTTTGCAAGTTCATCCAGTAGATTAAAGGGGGTGGCGGTAGCAGTGGGTGTCGCCCTTTCAAACCTTTGCGAAGGGAGGAGTGTGGGGG
>WNWK01057182.1:0-10810 GCA_009830355.1 Cherax destructor
TGGCCTGCCTCCTCCTGGCCTGCCTCCCTTCTTGCCCGCCAAACTTTTTTTTTGGCTGTTTCACTCCCTCACTTTCTCTTGAAACTAAGCTACTTAGAATAGTTCAGTACTTCAGTTGTGTGGCTGGTGGGGTCCACTAGTTTTGTGGCTTGTGGGGTCCACTGGTTGTGTGGCTGGTGGGGTCCACTAGTTGTGTGGCTGGTGGGGTCCACTGTTGGAACGCCACTCGAATATCCTCATCAATAACTTCAAATGGCACGTTTCGGACTCGAATGAAGGTATAATATCGAGATACATCTCTCAAGCGTACCTCCAGGCCAGCGTTGATCACCATTGGTTTGTCTTGAAAACCGTCCACGATCCTCTCATATGCCGCTGTCGTAGCAAACTTGAAGATACGATGCGCCCCATTCAGCGCTATGCCTCGTAATTCCTCATTTCCAATGCCATAAGCATCACAGATAATCGCAGGCAACAAAACATTCGAGTTATCCGGGTACACTGCTCCCTTCAACACTTCAACACACACGGTGTTGATCCTCCTTCTTCCACCAGCCGCCATATTGCTGAAAATCAGTAACTCTCTCGTTGGCCACCAGGAGTCAGCAACAAGAGAACCACTCAGCGCGAGGGCCAGGCGGCGAATGTACTGTGTTTTACACCAATACTCCCACAACTGCTCAGTCACAAACAAGCACAACTCATCACCAAGGAGCAAAACACTCTAGGAAGTAGGATCTTAGAATCGTCACTCAAAATATCCAACAATTTCAACAAGAACAATGACTTCTACAATATAGCTGAGTTTCTTGCCAGCTATGTTGTAGACCTACTGGCCCAAATCTAACACTTCTCAGCCATATATATGTCCAACCTGTTTTTTAAGCTTCCTAAGATAATAGCTTCAATATACCTCGCCTAACTCTTCATATCACTATGCTGCCTGTATTTACTCCTCTCTCTCTCTCTCTCTCTCTCTCTCTCTCTCTCTCTGTCTCTCTCTCTCTCTCTCTCTCTCTCTCTCTCTCCAGGGAGATTCTCTGTGACTTCACAAAACTCAGTGTGCCAGAGACAAATGCAGAATAAAGAAGTACTTTATTCTACATTTAAGTCTTTTTATATTTAAACAAGAGGCTAAAGAGGATAAAGGGGCTAAAGAGTAAAATTGTAAGCAAAATTTAGGGTAAAATTGTAAGCAAAAATTAAAAGGGTAATACTTTTGACACGTGAAAATCCATATGTATGTGGGACACACAGCTCACTAGATTTTTATTTGGTGCATAAAGGCAAAACCACACTTGATAACTTTGTCTCGAGAGAGTTTCTTTGTGAGGGGTTCTTGTTCTGAAGAATTCATTCCCCCCTTCCTCTTCCTTAGATTTAAACTGAATGCCTCTCATCTCTCTAAGCTGTGCATGACGCTTATGGGTTTAGCAAATCCCTAATGAATGTATTAACAATAATTATAGACTATCTCAAAATATACAAATGAATTTGACAAATACCAAGTAGATTAATTTGTGCTGGTCATTCTCCAAAGAGACTTGGTCATGCATTGTTACAACAAGTTCTGACAGTAATTCATCGTAAGCTGCTGGTGGAATGATCACTCAGGTTCCAGATAACACACCCCTACTTTTCAAAAGTTTAAATTTGTTCAACATATCCTGTATCCAGGACACGCGGCCCAGCTCTGAGGAGCTCGATGAGATTTTTTGCATTGTAGTCTGTGATAAACATGTAGCAATATGCCCTTGAAATGTATCCCTCAAACTTCATGTACTGTATATACCATTTTTGTACTAGCAATGTATCTTTTAAATATTGTGTACCATACTATGTAATAAAATATACCTATTAGTTAAAAGATCGAAAGATAGGGTGGTAGGGGAAGTGGAATATTCAAATGAATTCAGGAAGAAATCCAAATATTCTTCCTCGAAGCCTTTTACCCACTTCTCCGAAGTTATGGGTCCCACAATTTGCACTTGAGGTGGACATATATATATATATATATATATATATATATATATATATATATATATATATATATAGCTTACTGTATAGCTTACTAAAAGAAGAAGATATATATATATATATATATATATATATATATATATATATATATATATATATATATATATATATATATATATATATATATATATATACAGGACAATACAAGAATTCGATATAAATCCAGAATCTGATGTGCTATGTGTTCATTTCAACCTGAAAAAAGCTCCCTACACATAAGAAGTTGTAACATGTAAACCTGTATCAGACTATGCTAGGTGTTCCCTGCCACTGGCCTCAGAAATACTGTTAAAAAGCTCCTCTTAAATTTGATGTGAATTATGGAAATCAAATATAAATGTCAGATATCTTTTTTGTAGCTTCTGTCCGTCATTCTCTCTCAAGCACTACTCTCTCAACAATGTTACTATTTTGTATTTCTGTTAATTCTCCTCCCACATTGCTCTTCTAAGAATCACGTTTTTACTTATTTTTTGTTAATTGAACTGTACTGTAATTACATAAACTACTATTCAACTTTTTACAACTTGTCACTAACAATTTTTAAATGAATTATCTTGTAAATTGTATATTCAATATTGTTTTTAACCCTTGTCAATATTGTTTTTAACCCTTGTCAATATTGTTTTTAACCCCTGTCAATATTGTTTTTAACCCTTGTCAATATTGTTTTTAACCCCTGTCAATATTGTTTTAACCCCTGTCAATATTGTTCTTAACCCCTGTCAATATTGTTTTTAACCCTTGTCAATATTGTTTTTAACCCCTGTCAATATTGTTTTTAACCCCTGTCAATATTGTTTTTAACCCTTGTCAATATTGTTTTTAACCCCTGTCAATATTGTTTTTAACCCCTGTCAATATTGTTCTTAACCCCTGTCAATATTGTTTTTAACCCGTCAATATTGTTTTTAACCCCTGTCAATATTGTTTTTAACCCCTGTCAATATTGTTTTTAACCCCTGTCAATATTGTTTTTAACCCCTGTCAATATTGTTTTTAACCCCTGTCAATATTGTTTTTAACCCCTGTCAATATTGTTTTTAACCCCTGTCAATATTGTTTTTAACCCCTGTCAATATTTTGTACTAGTCTAGAAGTGTTAAATAGTCTTAATCATAAAATGCTCGAAATGCTGTGTAGACTTTAGACTTTCAAATTGTTGTATATTTTTTAACGATGTTAATAAAAAGTATTATTATTGTCATTATTGTTATTATTATTATTCCTCTTCAGGGGAATCCTTGACATTGTGAAGAGGCTCTTGATCAAGAGAATTGGACCTTCTAATCTTCTTCACACCAAACCTAAATGCCCCCACTCCCCCCTTCCTCGCTCAATCCTTCTATTCCACCTCCTTTTCCCATCCCTTCCCCCTCCTTGCTTTCCTACTTTCAGTATTTGGTGATCTCCCTTCAGAAATTCTAGGTCCTGTGTCGAGGAAAGAGTATCGTTGACCTTCTCATTCCGTTGAGTCGCACAGTGGTGGTGTTTGCCGTGGAATCTGGATCATCTGAGGATGTGCTGATCCACCCTCAGGAGTCCCGGAGAGTGTATCTCGCACGGTGGTGGTGTTTGCCGTGGAATCTGGATCATCTGAGGATGTGCTGATCCACCCTCAGGATTCCTGGAGAGTGTATCTCGCACGGTGGTGGTGTTTGCCGTGGAATCTGGATCATCTGAGGATGTGCTGATCCACCCTCTGGAGTCCCGGAGAGTGTATCTCTGGAGGCTGCCTGTCAGTTCCAGGAGGTGACAGCAGAAGGGGGTTTGTCTTGTGGTGAGCTTCCGACCGCCCTCTCTTTTGTCTGCCGGGGTGGTTAGGTGCATGCGAGGTTGCTACCCTGTCATGAAGGGTAGGTTAGGGCACGGGTTCCATGCAGCATTTGCACTATCTCTCAAAAAAAAACCGGTACCTTCTTCGGGTAACATCTCATTGCCTACCTTTGGTGTCGAGGTTCCGACTGACCGTTTTGATGCCTCTGATCTCCGCACGACCTTGACCATGATTCCATCTTCTCCCTTTACAGATCGATTTTCGGATTGCTCACACATCTCATAATGGACCACCTCTGGTCCCCCGTCTAAAAGACCACAACCGGTAACAGAGGACACTGTCCTGGAATCTCTTGCTCTTCCCAGAAATGACCTGCTCGAAAATTTCTTTCCCTACACTCTACGTTGCAAGGTGCGCAATGGGCTAAATTCTTTACAACCGACATCTCCACTCCTGTGCCATGTTGGGCAAAATATTTAATTTCATATCTTCAAGAGTGGTACATGTGCTGTACGACCCTTGTAGGTTCAGTGCTTGTTTTTGATTATAATAATAATCAAGATTGGTATACGCATCGTCACAGTGTAAAATGCTGGAGAACCTTACTATCTTTTCATTCTTAACGCAATTGACAATATTCCTGTCACAATTCATTAACGTGTGATATAGACATTATGGAGCAACTCAAGCTCCAGGACCTTCCGATTCTTAAAGTGAACAAATGTGGCCTACCTGCCCGCAGGCAGAGGCACTATCTTTGTAATACAGCTAAGGTAACTTTTGACTGGGGTGAACCATCCTCTGTTTACATTGCAAGATATCACTTACGAGTACGACAACTGATCCCTTCGCCACAACAATGTGCAAATTACTGGCGCTTTGGCCACCCTGCAAAATATTGCAGGTCAGTGGCAGAATGTCCGGTCTGTTGTACTACTGACCGTAGCAATCCATCCTGTAGCCAACCTGTAGCCATCCTGTAGCCATCCTGTAGCCATCCTGTAGCCATCCTGTAGCCATCCTGTAGCCATCCTATAGCCATCCTGTAGCCATCCTGTAGCCATCCTGTAGCCATCCTGTAGCCATCCTGTAGCCAACCTCCCACTTGTCTTAATTGTAAAGAGGCGCACCCGGATTATTCTCACTGTTGTCAGGTTTTCTTAAAGAAACAAGAGATCTGCTGTCTCAAAGAGAAAGAGGGTTTCTTTTACGTCATGGAAGTCTCCTAACTCCGCCTTCCACGGCTTTCTTATCCCAGAGTTGCTAGACGGCCTCAAGCCGTCTGTAGTCCCTACTTCCACAGTCACTTCTGTGTCTAACTCTTGTAGTCGTAGGTTCCGAGGTTCCTACCTCGTCGTTTCCTATTTCATCTTCTCACTCGCATGTTTCAACTAAATCGTCACCTCGTATCCCTACTTCTCCAAAGACTAAAACATCACTGAAGTATAAATCTCTCTTAGCCACTAAATCACGTATCATTCCCTAAAACTTTACTTTTCTGTGTCTGAGTGCAGGTCGTTACCTCGTAATGCATCTGTTATAGTGGTGGAAGTTCATTCACCCACAAGTACAGTGGCTTCCTCTCGTCCCCACTTAAGTTCCTTCCTCTCTTGTCCCCACACAAGTTTCTTCCCAAGCTACCTCTAATCTCTCAATACCTTCTTTGTTAACTTCAAATTTCTCTCCAGTCTTTACTCAACCTACATCTTCCACCTCTGATACAATGCATTCTGCAGTTTCCCTGTAATCCATCCAATGATGGGCACCGATCCACATCTTTTACGCAATGCTTTTCTTCTCAGAGTTCCACTCCTTTGCTCCTTACTGACCCTACTAGTCCAAAGACAACTCCTGCTTAATGTTACTGTTATACTTTTATTCGCAGGTCCTGATTTATTTACAGTGGAATATTCAAGGACTCATGTTGAGCTTCAGGTGTTGCTCTCCCAATTTTCCCCTGAATGTGTCTGTTTACAAGAACCGAAATTACATTCCACTTTTATGCGTCCCGTCTAGGGCAATGTTTTATTGCATTTACCAGATCCTTTATTCCAATGGAACATTTAATGAAAGTGCACTTCTTGTGCAAGGCAGTATACCTCACACTCAGATCTGTTCATACTTCGCTGAATTACACTGCAGTCTGTATCTAATTGAAAAAAATGGAATACACTCTACACTTCATATTTTTCTTCCCTGCCATATCTGTTCCTGATGTTGATTTTCTGGATTCTTTCCTACCTTCACCACTCCTCTTATTAGGTGATTTTAGTGCTCATCATTTCCTCTTGGAAGGGTCTCACTGTAACAGTCATGGCGATAAGTTAGAGACTTTTCTCACTTCTCTTTCCTCCATGTTTTAAATATATGTACTCCCACTCATTTTGACCCTCACTCAAACTCTTTCTTGCACTCGATTTTACCTGGTCTGTGTCCCAGATTTGCATGACAGTGATCATTACCTCCCACACATATTATCGATCTCCTCGTAGCCTACGATGGCAGTTTGAACGTGCTAATTGGGCCCTTTACTCTCATCAACCTGTTTTCGGTGAGGAAACTTCTCCTTTGTACTTCCCTAATGAGCTGTTAAAATTATTTACGACCTCTGATTTAACATCAGCTTCGAATACAATTACCCAGATCTCGAGTTGGCACTCTCAGAAATGCGTACCTTGGTGGATTCCTTCTTGTGCTCGTGTACTGCGTCTGAAACATTCTGTGTGAGGCCGTTATTGTTACAAAAGAAATACAGAGCAGATCCTTGATTTTAAGTGAGCGAAGGTGGTTTCCCGACTTGTAATCCATGAAGAAAACGCGGGATTATGTTTCTAATGTCACTTCCACTTCCTCTATGAGTGTAGTTTGGAAAGAAGTATGGAAATTGAGTGGCAGGTAGACTCCAAACCCCAGTTCAGGCGTCATTACCGCAGGTCTTAGTGATCATTTCATCATTTATTGTACCAGGAAAATCATTAGGGAACGGACAGGCCTACACAAGACAATTAAAATGACGCTAACTAGAAACTACAGTAAAGAAACACTGGTAAATATGCTACACAATTGTGACTGGTCAGTGATAAGTTGCACGGACGTAAATGATGCCTGGGAAAAAATCAAAACAATATTCACTGCCATCCTTGATAATATTGCACCAGTTAAAGAGGTTAGGATTAAACGAAGAACTGAACCCTGGATGACTACTGAGATATTAGATAATATGATTTTCAGAGACCAGTTGCTAAAAAGATTTAAGATAAACAGACAGGATATTGCAGCGCTAAATGAATTCCAGAGAGTTAGGAACAGAGTACAGAGGCTTATAAAAGGGGCAAAGGCGAGGCACTATTGCTCAAAAATCGAAGAGTACAAGAATAACCCCAGCAAGCTCTGGCAACAACTAAAACAGTTGGGGTATAGTCATAAACCCGCAGTTAGATCTAACATAGTACTAAATATCGATAACGAGGTATGTGCCACGAAACAACTAAACTGGCAAATTGTTTTAATTCATACTACACTTTTGTCGCATCAACATTAGTAAGTAAACTACCAGCTGCATCAAATACCTTTAACACAGACTCTGATAAATTTAAAACATATTTCACTAATAAGGGCGTCACCCCGAACAGTTGCCAACTAGCAGGTGCATCTTATGACCTCGTACGTAAAGAACTAAGTAAATTAAACTCAACTATGAGCACCGGTCCGGATAACATCCCGCCTAAGTTCCTAAAAGATGGCGCCTCTGAATTACCAATTCCCATTGTGCACATAATAAATTTGTCCATAGCCACAAATACTGTCCCAGAAGGATTCAAAGAGGCCAGAGTTACTCCTATATTCAAGAAAAATAGTAGGTCTGATGTCAGCAACTGTATACTTAGCAATAGTATACTTAGTACGATATCCAAAATTCTAGAGAAGGTGGTGTACTGTCAAGTAGTTAAGTATCTTAATGACAAAAACATTCTCCATAGTTACCAGTCAAGTTTTACATCTCATTCACCCGACACCTTCCTCGTTAATTTGTTGGACTACTTGAGAACTCAAATGTCGCTAGAGAATCTCATAGGTATGGTAACCTTAGACTTGCCTGTATACCTTGTACATGTACTACGAGTACATGCACAAGGTATACAGGCCTAGCTGACATCAATGACATACTACTGTATAGAAAGCCCCTTGTTATGGAGAGCATTTCGGGCAAATTAGGTCAGTTTTGTCCCAGGATGCGACCCACACCAGTCGACTAACACCCAGATACCCAATTTACTGATGGGTGAACATAGACAACCAGTGTAAGGAAACACGTCGGATGTTTCCACCCCTTCGCCGGGAATCGAACCCGGACCCTCACCGTGTGAAGCGAGAGCTTTTGCCACCAGGCCACGGGGAACCAAAAGGCCTTCGATACGGTCAGCCACAATATATTATGTAAGAAACTACAAGCTATCAGTATGGGTCCTGTAGACTGGTTTAAGTCTTACCTGAGCAACAGGAAACAAATGGCAAATATCAACAACACAGAATGAAAACCCATGCAGATAACATGTGGGGTTCCTCAAGGTAGTAGTCTGGGTTCTTTACTATTCCTGTGTTAAGTGAATGACATGCGTATCAGTGACATGCGTATTACTGTATGCAGATGATAGTTCTCTGTTAGTATCAGGTAAAGATCCACAAGACATTGCTAGGGTACTGTCACTAGAACTAGAGTCCTGTAGCAAATGGCTGGTAGACAACAAGTTATCACTACACCTCGGGAAAATGGAAGCCATACTCTTTGGCATGAAATACAAATTGAAAAGGGTAAATAATTTTAATGTCCAGTGTAATGGGGAACCTATTACAGTAAATTCAGTGAAATATCTGGGAATCCCCTTCGACCCAAGCATGTCAGGAGAACTAATGTTGTAAATGTAAAGAAAGCGAATACCAGACTAAAGTTCCTCTACAGGCAGGCACAGTGTCTACCTACTGAGGCTCACAGGACCCTATGTCTAGCTCTCATACAGTGTATTATAGACTACTCTTGTTCTTCATGGTACTCTGCCTTAACAAACAAACTGAAAGATAAACTATACATCACCCAGAACAAAATGATGAGATTCATTCTGAACCTGGGACCAAGAGAGCATGTAGGCCAGAATGAATTACAACAACTAGACATGCTGAATGTTGAAGACAGAATAAAACAACTAAAGCTAAATTACATTTATAAAATTGCTCACATCCAGTGTCTCCAATATCTTGCTGCCGGTTTTGTAAAGGCCGGGAACCATAGCATTTACAGAACTAGGGGAAGGGAGAACAACTTTGCAGTACCTAGAGTCAGTGGTCAGGCTTCAAATACATTTTTCTGTATAGCAATTAAAGAGTGGAATAGACTACCTGCACATGTCAAAGCCTGTCATAGCATGAGCCATTTCAAGAAGAGAACCAAAATGTACCATATGCATAAGGCTACAGAAAGGGAGGAGAGTGATTTCTTGTATACCTAACATATATGTACTATAATCTGATCCCATCTTTAATGTTAATGAAAATAACTAATTTTACCTCTCCCCTAGTATATCTTCTTTTATTGTAACTGCTTTTACATACTTAAGATACTTACCTGTTTTTAATTTTTAAATATAAATAATAATTATCACAAGGATCTCAATGGAAATAAGTCACTTTGTCTGACTTTTTTTGGGTTATCGTAGGGTCTCTATACATATGCTGCTATGTATGATAATCTATGAAACTGTATTTATATATACCTGAATAAACTTACTCTTCACTGGTCGCTACTAGGTCACTCCCTCCCTGCTCCGTGAGCTTTATTAAACCTCGTCTTAAAACTATGTATGGTTCCTGCCTCCACTACGTCACTTCCCAGACTATTCCACTTCCTGACAACTCTATAACTAAAGGAGGATTCTGCTTCTGACTCTTGCTCAGACAATTCATAACAGCTCTAACTCGTAGTCTCCCTACGATCCCCGTTGGGGAGGGGAACCTTACCTGCATCCACGATGGTTCACCGAGTGAAGATCAAGGCTAAGAACTCTTCCATCACTGATGCCTCCAAACTTGCCCTCGTTTGCATTTGAAATTCTCTGATATTGCAACTCTCCAAGAAGCCTTCCTCGTCACCTTCATCAATGATGAGGAAGCAGAAAAAGTCCTTTCACCACCTGTTATAAAAACCCTTGATAATCAAGGTTTTGCTCTCTCAACGTCACCATTTATGCGAGCAAAACGATCTGTGTTTATGAAGCTACTAGATAAATTCATCACCTCCATGTCCACTGAAGAAATCAAGCAGTTGATCGAAGATCTTAACGATTGGGCCGCGTTAGAAGGTTTAATAATATTACAACCTCAGGTTCATGGCCTGTTAACCTGAGTGTAAAAGGGAGCCTGGAGCAAAGAAACACAGTAGAAAATGCTTTGAATTTGTATTTCCTTTACCAAGCAATGATTATATAAGACTTTTGTCTTTTCCTTCACCAAGTAAATAGAAAAGGGCTTTTTACACATATGTACACTATATACAGAAAGAGTAGTATTTAGTGCACGCCACGGTTGTCAAGGCTAAACAGTAGCCAAAAGACAGAGACAACCTTCCACAACCAGCTCAATGCAGGAATTCCAATGACAAACTGTGAGTGGTATCCACGTCTGCCTTCGCATTGTCAAACTCGCATTATAAATGGCTGAACCGAGTCGTTGATTTGATGATGGGGCCCATCGTCAAACCCTTTAAAGGTGGTTCGCTGGTTGGAGGAGCCTATGTGGGTGTATTTAACATGCTCCAAATAAAGGGTACGTACTCTTTGCATGCAACACCCCACCCCAAGAGGGCTCAGGACTAGGCTTCCACCTCAAATGGGTAGAGTGCCACCATGGCACATTATAATAATGGGACCACCTTTCCCCTCAACCATCCCGCTCATTAGATAAAGCTAAACTTTTCTCGAGACATAAAGTCCGGCTTTAAACTTA